>MU227009.1:588804-604823 GCA_018584345.1 Thuja plicata
CCTGATCCCATTGCTACCCCTAAAGAAAAATAAGGAAGAATGCATAGTTAGTGCCATATAAAAGTACAAAATAATTTATAAATTTCATCTAGCAGTATTCATAACTCTTATGCAATTGCAATCATTAGATTCGTCTTGAAATAAAACATATACAACATTGTTAATTTCTCAAAGACATGTTTCATTCAAATATGATGGAGGTAGAAAAGGTAGAACTTTGAAGATAAAAGTCATCTAGAATAGGAAGAGCAAAAGTGACTAGTGCCCTTGAAAACATACCTATATCTACTCCTCCAATGTCCTTATATGTTTCTTGCTCGCACACATTAATTAGTCATGTCCATACTCATGGTTACAATTCCCAATATCAATGAACAAATTACAAGAATATAAACTTAATTTAGTCAAATTATCTGGCTTCAAATATAGCCAAACCACTCATAAATGATTTCTTCTAGCAATGTTGTTGAAGACAAAATAGTGAAGTTGTCAACCGATCTGATGATGTTAATTATGACTTGAAGCTTTGGATGCCCGAAAGACAGGAAGAGAGAGACAATGTTTGTTTGTATTTATCTCTTCCTGACTTTGGGCATCCAATGCTCGAAGTCATACTTGAAGGATGTTCATTTGTATATCTCCTTGTATTCCTGTCATTGGGGCATTTGATATTGCTTCCAGTGATTTTAGGGTGCAATTTTTAGTCTTTTGATGGTCTACATTTCTTATCTCTTGTATTCTAATGAGGTTAGTGTCTCGCATGTTGAGTTGGTACTTTGACCTTGGACTATGTTAGTGTCTCTCATTCTTTGCTGAAGTTGTGTTGAGATAAACAAGAAATTAGTCTTTACTACAAAAACATTCTTCAAACCATAACAATTCCATATCATTGTATCTTGATTTTAGTTTTTCTCCTTTTTCAGATTTTCTTACCTAAAATGAAACAACATAAAAATGCAATCATTTGACATAACCATCTCAGTTCAGAGAAACTAATGCTGGGCATAATATTTAAAACCCCATTTATCTTTAAAATTTATTTCATTTGCAGTTTACTTGTATCCTATATTCTTAAATTAAACTACTCAAATTCTATGTTTAGATGAGTGGACATATGCAAAGTACAAGTCAAATAGATATTAACTTCAATATACACATGTATATATATTGCTACAAATAGCTAGTCTAGAAAATAAAACTTAGCAAAACTAAAAAAATTGAATATTGATTGGAATAATTACCTTGTAAAAGTGTTCCCGTTTTGCAACAACATTATATGATTTAACTCCTTCTGATCAAATGGAAGAGAAATCAGATCCAGACCTTGAATGCATGGAAAACAACTTTACACCTCTAAAGACGAATGATAAACTCAATCAATAGAAAGAAAGAAAACAATATCATAACTTTATATATAATCATAAATGTGAAGACAACAAATCCACGCGAACCTAAATATTCACACCTACAATAGAATAAGAACAAAAAAACCAAAGCACTCACGTCCATTATTGAAGCCCCAACCAAGAAGGTCAACAACTCAAGGCTCCATCCCACGAGCCTCAAGCAAAGGGTATGTGTTTGGTAATCCATTCAGAATATTGAGTACTTAGTCCTGCATGTTGTAGTGGAATAAAATTCATATCAACCAGGCAACTTCTTATTATCCTTTCCACAACTCAACAACATTAGTTCTAATCATCTTAACCCTAATCTCTACCGTTAGGAAAATTTAAATTAATCATGAATATCACACCAAACTGATCATGGCTTCCAATCATAACTTATTTTCTGTTAAACAGCTCTAGCTTCATACTTCATCTTAACATTGTTGTGGGGGAGGATTGAATCATATTATGGTCTACACATCAACAACCACCAGAAGATAGTTGTATACATTTGCATATATGCAATGAATGGTTATTTTCAATGTCAATCAATAAAATATCTAAAGAACTACTCAACGCTATAGGGGTTGGTAATTGTTAAATGATGCCAAATATTGCCACATATAATTAGAGAGTCCCGAAATTATATTGATAGTGACAATTCATCAATGACCCATCAGATGAATTAAACCAAAAAGAAGGCAGCATCCAACATAAGACTTATATCATCCAATCAGTAATTGGGGGAAGTTTAGGACACACATTGAATCAACACTTCCATAGACAGACAACCTCAGTAACGTGCGGTGAGCATTTTATTAGGAAAAGTTAACCATCAAATGAGACAAACTCAACAACTAGTCAATCACAGTCCAATCAGTAATTCTGAGACATTCAGTGACTATATTGTCAAACAGAAAATATACAACCCTTATAAATTTATGAAAGGGAAAATATACAAAATGCAACACTTAGAAATTCATGAAAGGGAAAATATACTAATGTGTTTTGGATAGAAGATTAATATGGAAAAGCAAGGTAAAAATTAGTATGATACTAGTTGGAATGGGATGGATAAGTTGCAGATTTGGGAAGGACAGGACAGTGAGTCTAATTCCTACCAGCCTATGAGTTTTATGAGTTTCATAAATTCATATTGGCTTTAATTTATTATTTGGAAAAATAAGGTTATAAATTTTGTGAGTAATTTTTGTCCTCCTTATGTCAAGGATATATATTCAAAGGTCGAAGGGCACGAAAATACTTATAATGAATATAATATATCAAAAATCGCAACCACACGCTATTATTATTATAATTAACAGGTCATTCTAAAGATTTGGTGTCTATGAAGTCTGCGGTGAGAAATGTTGGAGACTATTTCATAAAATAAAATATTTCTGTTTAAAATGATGTTGGAACTCTATTTTCTTTGTCATTGTATTGTTGTTGTTATTAGTAAGTTGGATATTTTTTGTGACAAATGTAAACTTTCTGAGATCCTTCTAATGCATATGACGTGCCCCAACTTACAATTAGGTCAAAATACATTCTGTTTCAACTAACGAAAGAGGGTCTGGCTTAAAGAGTGCATGCGGAGCCAATGACTTCTTTGATGCTTGCAAAATGCTTAAAGACAATTCCAGTTTGCCTTCGTACACTCCTGATTAGCACTAGGACTTTTGAAAATAATGGTTGGTCATTAAATATTATAATGTTCTACTCGCATGTATTTATTTCCATATTTCTAATTTTTTATTGATATTTCAAAGGATATTCCATGAAACATTCACTTCCAACTTAAAATCATTAGAATTTTCAGCCCTCCATGATTTACATTATTGTCTCACTTCACTTTTTAATTTATTATTAAACCTTACGACACTGTCATTTCATATCTATGTCAAAGAAATATTTAGGGACTGCTTACTTGCAAAAATTTACGGGTGATGGTCAGTTTCTTCTTAGTTTTCAGTCGTTCATATTTGTTCCAGTTAAGGAATTCTTGTTTTTTATTTTGTTATCTATTCTGATAGTTTATATAATTAGTTATTGATCTTCAAAAATTACATGCATTTTCTACATAATCTTCGTACTTGTAATTTGTTGGAGATTATAATCTAACAACCTCAACAAATGCAGTCAATTGTTTATCCTCAATATGTACATTAATATTTGATAGATGCTTCTATCAACTTTAAATCCTCCATTCAATAATCATATCTCAAAAAGCATTGAAAGCAATGATCTTTCTTGGATTTGAATGAATTTTTAATGTACTCTTTAGCTAATGTAAATTCTGCAGTCTCCCCAATATTGTGGTTAGTTCAAAAAATAATATTTTATAATACTCCCTCTCCTTTGTTGATAGTATGCTTTTTATATCTTGAATTATTGATGGTATGATTTTTATATCATGAACGGGTCTGTGTTTTGTATTTACTCTTTTCTAAGTGCAGCTTAGCAGAGCTCTTACATGTAATGAAGAAGAAGGATGTAATGATGCTTGAATGAGAAGAAGCTCAGAAAGTTTGTAGTAAGTAGTAAGTTGTAATGTTATGAGTCTGAAAGCAATTATGTTAAATCAAATGAGGAGAAGATCAGATGTGATGTTTTTCTTCTTCCCCTTATCCATCATGCGGTATCAGAGCAGAGAGATTAGGGAAAAAGATGCAGAAGAGAAGAGATCATCGATTGAAGATAGGAATATTGTTGGAAAATACAAAGGTTGCTAAAGAATCCCATGAAAGAGAATGCAAAAGAGGGAGGGAGTGTTGCAGTATGAATATTAGGCTAGCCATTGAAAGGAAGAGCTTGTTGTAATGGGTCAAGTTGTAGTTAACAATGAAGCCATCCGTGGAAAATGCAAAGCATAAAGTGCAGATAGAAACAAAAGTGATGGTGATTGAACAAAAGAAAGGGATGCTAGGAGAATGGCTTTGAAACCTTGTATGAAGTCAGCTTAGTTTTGAGGATATTCTAATATTTGGAGAAGTGAGATGATAGAACTCACAGGGTGGTATGGAGGAGTCAAATTTGGGGCTTTTGGGGTTCCAGCAGGTTTGATTCTAATTCCTTTGGGATTTAGTCATTGGAGGACATAATTAAACACTATTAAGGATTTGGGGTCATAAGAGAAAAGGAATTATATAGTTTCTTTGTTAATTGGAGTCATTTTGTGCACTTTTGAAGCCACAGTGGGCAAACAACAATATAAGGTCCAAAGAAACCTATTGAATGCTTTTGATATATTGAAGAAAGGGATAGAGGGTATCTGAAACAATCATTTTTTCCTTTGATGCTTTGGAGAAGTTAGGAGTTATAAAAAAATTTGAGTCGCTACAGGGCTACAAGACTGGACACTATGACTTCTTCCATCCTCTCTAACTCTATATCTTCTTGGAAACTATGCACTATTTCTTGTAAGCAAGAAATGTGATAATGAGATTTCTCTTTCATCTATACTATAATACATAAAGTAACTTTATAAGGGATGAAACGACTTAGGTTACATCCACAATAACTAATAAGATATTAACAGTAACAATAACTAAATTTGACTTCACAACACTCACAAAAGAAATTTGAGTTCATAAGGCTTGGAAAAGAATACAATGGTCATCCAGTTCCATATTATTATTTAATGACAAAAGTTTCTAAGGGAAGATAATTTGTTTATCTTTTCTATTAATATTAGGTTCGACAATTGTTTTCCTCATTCAAAATGTTAGCATTCATAAGGCCCAAAGAAGAAAACAATGATCCTTACATTATACTAGGTTCGACAATAATAATTTCCACATACACTCAGATGAAACATTTATAGTAATCATAATTGAATTTGAATTTACAAGACTCAAAACTCAAAAATTAATCCATACGTTTCAGACTCTTGAGTTAAAGCCCAAATGCTGAGGAAGTCACTAATGGTGGATGCACACCAGTTCTTAGAGACAATCCTGTTGCCAAGGGATTACATAAAATTGCAATTAAGAAACAACTGCCTCTTGGATCGTAAAAAAAAAATCTTAATCATCTCACTAAGGAATTCACACTATTTATAATCTTATGCATGGCTTTCTAATTCTAAGATTAAAATGGAAGTTAATCTTGTTTTTGAAATCAATTGTGTATGTTTTTAATTAATTCATTTTCATTTTCAAATGATGCATTGTTGACTATGATCATTGAAGAAAATAGAGAGTATTCTTATTAGTTACAAATAAAAGCCTCTAGTCACTCATGTTCTTCTATTTTCTTGTGTAAAGCTTTCAAGAGATGTAAAATGTGAGTTAATATTCAGAAGATTGTTTCAGGAATCAACTGTGTGTGTTTATGTATGGAAATTTTCTATCTAGCAATCTATCTTTTCAGATTGTTGGGTGTGGCTATCCAAGACTGGCTGAACTTGATTGACAATTTTCATGGACTGTAGAAATTTAATGGTGTTTAAAGTAATGTTTCTACAAAAACACATACTTATTCAGAAACTAAACAATCTTTCCACCACTGTCACATGTACTTTGAAAAGTTTTTGCTTTCCACCACTGTTACATGGACTTTGAAAAGTTTTATGTTTATGTTTTTGTATGGACATTTTCAGTCATATTTAACGATTTATTTTCTTCTATCATTGAATGTGATGGTTAAAGAAGATGAGTTGCTAAACCTGATTAAAAATATGGATTCAAAAACACATACAATCAATTTCTGAAATATAAGAAAATATTTGACATACTACATTATGAATTGTGAAAAACTTAAACCAATTCTCTGTAATTATTTAGATAATTTTTCCTACCGAGAAATATTGTCTAAATAATTACTATGGATTGGGGAAATTTGTTATAATTAACTCTTTGTAAGCTAATCTATCAGGACAAAATGTGAGTATCCCATAAGAAACATTACATTCCAAGTGGATGAGGGTTCAACCGACTACTGTTTTCTATTCTGATTGAATATGAAGATGGAGATGGAGATGTGGGAGGCGTGCTACTAAAAGAGGTACAATCCACATCTTTTAATCCGTCACATGATTTTTTACATTCTTATATATAATGAATTGATCAAGATTCATAATAATAGAAAAGTTGACAATGGTAAGTAATGGTTATGAATTCTGAGAATAAAGAAGAGAAGGAAAAACATGTTCTGAAAATGGTAGGAGATAGGAGATGGATCAATGTACACTTGTACCACTGAGTCTAAAGAGAAACCCTCAAACAACTAACAAGTGGAAATAAGCCCTTCAATACTTGTTTTAATCTATCCATTACAACCATAATAATCAACACTACTTGTATGTATTTTGGATGCATCATTATGGTTATGCTTTTGTTAATATTTCCATTTTTTCTGTAAAATTCATTCTCTATTTTAGCACCATTTTGTTTAACAATTTGACTGTTACATAATTATAATTGAAATCCCTATTATTGTTCTCAAACAGGAAAACTTACAATTTCACTACATACATTAATATAAAATAAGAAATAGTGAACTTTGACTGTTAAATCAGAATTAAACTGATAAGAAAAAAAGCAAACAAAGAGCAGCAATGGGTGTTATGTAGAGTTCCTAAAAGAGCACAGAGTTTGTAATAAAATTAAATAACTTATGGGGGCCTCATTGACAACATCCATATACCTGAATAAAATTGTTCATCTTTTTCTAGAGAATTTGTATAGTAATTTTAGATTGTTTTGGTGACTTTAGTATTAAGAGTACGAGTTTATATTTTTCAAAGTAAATGGTGTTATACCTCAATCTGGGATCCATACAAAATGCTTAATTACTTTAAATTTTAGAACACTAGATGATCTGTGATAGTTTGGTGAAGATAGCAAAGAAAGGTATCAAACAAAATTCAAGCTCATATAACAATTGTATTGTAGCATACAATAAACTTATTAGCAAATGCAAAAACCATTATTTTATCACTCACCTTCAGCCCTAGCTCTAAATTCGGTTTGCAAGTATGGGAAACATGGATGCTCTAGCCGATGAAAGTTTTCAATCTAGAAAGCAAATTGATGAACTACTTCCTGTTGAGAAATCAAACAAAATTCAATCTTATATAACAATTGTATTGTAGCATACAAGAAACTTATTAGCAAATGCAAACACCATTATTTTATCACTCACCTTTAGCCCTAGCTCTAAATTTGGTTTGCAAGTATGGGAAACATGGATGCTCTAGCTGATGAAAGTTTTCAATCTAGAAAGCAAATTGATGAACTACTTCCTATAGAAATAGAGTAATGAATGATAAGACGACTATTATAATATAATAAGTACCATGTTCATTGCAAAGTTCAAAATCCTTTCACTGTCAAAGCAGTGATATAGCATGGAAAACATAAAATATTCGTTGTTTCAATACAAAAAAATAATATGTTACAATCCAAGTAGCCCTTTTCACAAATTAATATGTTACACCCAGAACATCCATATACTAAAATAGTTAGTTTATACAATTATATGTACTACAAGGACCTCCTATACCGATTTCCAAGGCTCTACTAGTCTATTTGATACTTTTGCCAAGTCAAAACTAAATCCAATTTATACAAATCTATTGCTTGCACAATGATAAATAAGTCAGAGGCCCACTTCGACAATTTATATCTTTCATCCAAAAGAGTATCACCTCAAACAAGTTGGAACTTATGATTCTCTATATGGAAGTGTACATGTACGCCGAATTACAGATCTTCAACAGTTGATTTGATATGTTTTCAGGAATGAGAGGATAGGCAATTTTTAGCAGCCTTTCAATTCCATTTTTAGAAAGAAGTTGAGGCTTTCTTTGATAATAGATATCTGCGTCTTTGGATGAATTTCTCAAAGCCACTTGTTTTGTTGCCTCTCTGATCAGATGATTAGAAGTACGTAAATTTTCAAAGGATTCTAGAGGCAATTTATTCAGTCTGGTGAGGTTATAAAAAAATGCTAAAGATTTAATATAAAAGGAGATATAAGTTTATATCCTCCAAATAGAGATATACGCTATGTTTTTATAAATGATGGAATCATTTTAACTATGATTGGAAGAAGAAATATGTCAATTTCTACTGTCCCAACTAGCAATTTTCCACCACTCCTATTAGCATCTTCGCAGTCTACAAACATATTAACAAATTGCCTCAAAGAAGTATGATTCCAAAAATTGTAATCAATAGTACATGATGAGTACAAAATGAATATAAACCCTTTTCCAGTGTAGATGTGGCACCGATAATGTTTTCATTGCAACTGCTCGAGTAGTCGTGTATGCAAAGCAGAGAGATGGAAAGAATAGCCAAGTTTGGGCCAAGTAAGAGGAAAAGAATAATAAGTCATAACCATCCTTTAAAGCAAGGGAAATAATGATTTCTATCAAATGATTGGAGCTGTAGTTGTTCCTGGTAAACATGGTATGCAGAAGATAAATTTATTGAGAAGACATTGAGTCGTATTCCAGCACCCTCTTCCTGTGAAAAAAGAGGAATTCTAAAATATGTATATGATGAATTAAGTTATATCAACATAGGGTTGGATGTATCTCCCCGATAGAAAATTCATTAGTCTCCCGATTAGCCCAATAAAGAACATAATAAAACTTAACAACAAAGTTTTGAAATAAGTTATGGATATCTATTATTGAGATAAATATGATCTGGAAGTAAATAAAATATCTTACCATATTGTGGTGAAAATAAAAAAGAATGAATTTTCCCTAATCTGGAACATTTACTAAATGCAATTGGAAAATGCAATCCTACAACCTTTGCCAACATTAGAGAGATTTGGAGTGGGTGTAGATCTTACCTGTGCCCTCACCGACCTTCGTGCCCTTGCTTCTTCTGCCCTAATTTGCGCCCTCCGTGGTCTCTGAAATGCGTAAGGAAACATAATGAAATGATATCTTTCTTTCTTTTTTAAGTAATGCTTGTGTTCATCGTAATTTTGACGAACACGGGTATTCGTCAAAATTACAAAGAACATGTGCATTACTTAAAAAAAAATCAAAATTTTCCTTCTATAATCCGACCAAGACAAATAAATATAATGCCTTGTCAAAAATTTAGGTCAAAAATAGGGGTTAAATGTACTAGTGGTAGAAGTTATGGGAGATTGAACAATCCTTGGGATATGAACTTGGGCCATACTGGTTTTGCAGAATGTTGGTGATTACCATGTCTTCTTCTTGAAGTTGCAAGAAAGGGTCCCTCTTTAACATCATTAATTGGGCTACTAATTTGACTACCTCAGCCTCTCTATTATATCCAGCCAGATTGGTGAAGCTAACTCCATTTGTGGTTGGGCAGACAGATACAGGCTAATGTCTTGGTATGCTAACCATTAGAAATGGTCATATTGCCTGAGCGAAAACCTATATATGCATCGATAGTGGCTAGCCAAGGCCAACCAAGAATGATTAGGTATCCTCCCACTGTGGCTTTTGGTGAAAGTATCATACAGTCAGCAGGATATGACCAGGATTCTAGGTATACAACTATATCTTCTACCATCCCATTAGGTTTGACTATAGAATTATCTGCAAGCTGCAGGACAGTGGGCGTAGTCCTTAGGTTGATGATGCTAAGTTGTTGCATGATGTGCTTGGTCATTACATTTATAGAAGCTCCTAAATCTATCAAATTATTTTTAATGGTTGTTCCATTGATTGTAACCTCGATAACTGGGTTGCCTGGGTCAGAATACTTTGGGACAACTAGTTTGTTGAGCATTATATCTTCAAGTTTACCCAACACATGAACAGTCTGGGGATCCTTTCGCTTGTGACCTGGCTTTTTAAAACATACATCTTTGATAGCCTTTCCGTAATTTGGGACATCCTTTATTTCCCAAAAGAACATAATTTAAACACTAATGTTCTTGAGTTGGTTAAGGATGTCGAAGGCTACTTCTTTAGTATGCTTGTGGAATTTTCATTATGCAGTCTTTGTGGAAAGGGAGGGGGAGCTTGTTGAACTTTATCTGGTATAACAATTGAGCTTATTGGAGTAGTATATGGCGTTGCCTGTGGGCTGGACTCCTCTGGGGGTACTTCGATGATAATAGGAGGAGTAGGTAGAGTAGTGCCAGACTGCAAATTGATGTAATTGATTATTATAGCATGGGTAGGATATTGGTTTGGGTCAGTGGCATAAACATTTTGCTGAGGTGCTAGAGGTTTGTTATTAGGATTTGGTTGTGGCTAGGCAGGAAGTTGGGTAGACTTGGGAGGTGTTGCAGGAGGTGGCAAAAGTGCCTGTTGTGGAGGTCGAGGTGGTGGCTGCAAGAATCCTTGCTACTAGTTTGGCCATTGCTAACCACCCTACCATTGTTGATTTTGCTTTCAATTGCCTTGTGGAGGCTGCTCCCTTAGGGTTGTTGCCAATTAATTACCTTGGGTTGTTGCCATGCTCCTTGGGGATTTTTGTCATTGAGGAATGAGATAATTTTGCCACTGAGGTTGTGAGTTAATCCAGGGAGAGTATTGAGCATTCATAGGAGGTTGTCATTGATTACTATAAAATGGACAATTAAATGTAAGAGGATCCTGGGGCATACCTTGTCTTTGGGCCCATCATCTTCATTGTGCAATGAAGAATACTTGCTCATCATCTCCTTCAATTGGTTTATAATCAGTGGGTAGTTGTCCAGTCTTCATATTAGCAACCAACTTGCACCGACAATATCTCTTCTTTTGTCTGCAACGGGGACATAATTATGCCAGAATAGCCTCGACCTCCTCATGTTTCTTTTTTGCCTGCATTGTGTCTAGCTATGTGGCCATGTTATTGATGATGTCCTGCTTGAAGTCGGATAGAAGATGCGTTATTTCTGTCCGAGAAGCTCCATCTCCATTAGTTTTTCTTGTAGTAGACCTATACCCTCTACCTTTTTTAGCAGCAGCTCTAGAGTAATTGAGGCAGATTTTCTTGATATCCTCCCATGTATATTGGGTGATATCGCCTCCAACCATGAGATCCAATGCTTTAGTGCACCCCTCATTTATACCCCTCAAAAGAGAAATTTTTGTGACTCTTGGTTGAGCTGATGTTGCGTATTCATCTGCAAGCTAAACAAGAATCTTGACACATAATCTTTAAGGCTCTCATCCTCCTTTTGTGTCATATTGAAGATGTTGTCCCCTCACACATCATTCCCCCTGTAGTACTCCTTATACTCTATCAAGAATGCACTCTTCATTTCATCCCAATCATGAACAACATCCTAGCCCAAGCCCATAAACCATCTCAATGCAAACTCTTTTAGAGTTGCAAGAAACAATTTGAGCCTATGGGGATCCATGGTATAGTCATAACTGTGATAAAGGATATCAAACTCAAAGAGAAAGGTATTAGGGTCCTCGGTTACCATGCCATAGAATTTTGGAAGGGCTGAAGATGGAATTTTCATGAGGTTGTTATTATCACGCTGGTCAGTGATGGGGAACAAAAAAGTATGAGGGTTCTCCATCCTGGGAGGACCTTGAGGCTGATAGATGACTAGAGGTAATGAATTCTCTTCTTGATGCTCCGAGTACTGAATTATCAAATTGGTCAAGGCTTCAACAAAAGGATTAAACTCGGGTTGCTCTTCAAGAAGGTAAAAGTTTAGCAGATCACCTTCTGAAGATGACAATAACGAAGATGAAGCAAGAAATTTTACAGTAGCATCCACAAACTGACCCTCTTCTTCTTCTTCTTTCGGTCCAAATATTTCTCCTAGTCAGTTATTGGGGTAATTTGGCAAGTACCTTCCTATAGTGTCTCTTCTTCTTCCATGCATGCAGCTGAATGAAAATTGTGGTAATGGGATGAAAAAATTTGGTGGCAAACTCTAATTTACTCAAAACAGGTAAAATGGAATCATAATGCTTGAAGCAAATTCTACAGGTAGCTGAGTTCAACACTTGGTTTGACACCGTCCCTGTAATGATGCAAAAAATGATCGGTTCTATTAAAGGAATAAAAAACTAGGCTTTCACCAAGACTTAAGGATTGGACATCCTACCGAGCAACTATCCTCCTTATAAAAACTTATTTAATTTATCAACACAGGGACATAGTACTTGAAACAGGTCAGCAAGATATATGTGCACCAAGGATTTTACTTAGACCATGTTATGGCTACAGGAACAAATCGCTTTCAAAAAAGAAAACTAGTCTATGGTTGTAGGAAACAAATTGCTTGAAAAGGAAAGCTACTCTATTATTGCAGGAAATAAATACTAGAAGGAAAATGCAAAAGTAAAGATGTTGAAGGAATGCAAAGGCTTGAAAATAAAACTATAATGTTTCAATGGTTTTGCCCCATTGGTTGCAGGAAGCAACAACTTATCCTGCGACTTTGGTGTAGGAACTGTGTAACACCAGAATTAAGATAAAAAGATGCAGGAAAACAAACTACATAAAATGATTCTAACTAACGTGGATTCCTCACCAAGTGGGCCCCCTTGGATGAGTATCCAAAACTCAATTACACTGAACTAGATCTCAACACTTCATTTACCATTGATTGAAAAGGAAAGTACATAGATTCATGTAAATTGTAAAAATAACATAATGAAAGTATATTCTTGATAACTGATAATGCCCTCCTTCTTACACAAGAGTGGGGCTTATTCAAAGAAAAACATTCAACAACCTAACTGCTCACACTATAGAATAGGCAGAGTCATTTATTTGAAAAAGATAGAAATTAGAAAGCAGAAAAACAAGAGACATCCATAAAGAAGGAAAGAACCATCACGACAGAGGAAGAATAGATCTAGCTTCCCACGCCTTCCTGGATTTCTTCAAGGAAATTTATAATTACTCGACTTGGTCCTCGCCCAGATGTTGCCACCTTGATCCTACCAGAACTGCCACTTTGAGTTGCATTAACTTCTTCATTGGTCGAGTCAGCTACATGAACGGGTTGGGGTATCCAGCGCACATGCACGTTCACCTGATAAATCCTTCACTCGCTATTAATGCTCTACACTTTAAATGTTAGAATCAAGACATCCAAAGAAATGCTCCACCAAACACACATACATCCATTCATGTTAAAACAACTAACTACTCATAAGAACTTAACCATAAATTTAGCATAAGTAATATAGCATTAATATCCATGTTTTGCATGTTTAAAAGCATTAAACCAAAGCATGTGTCTTAGTGGCTACATACCACATAATAACATAAAAGAGCATAAAGTTTTCAACAAGTATTATGAAAAAACACAAACGTGAACTATTAGAACTTATCCTATGGCTTTTAAAACAAGGCATAAAAATGCCTCATCAAAGAGCCAGACATACAAACCATATAGAGGTTTAAGTTCATAGTGTCAAATGAGGGTTGCAACTATGGAAAATATGGAAATATCTTTGTCTCCCCTCCAGTTTTTTGGACATCGAGAATTCTCAAAAGATATGTATATTTTATTCATATTAATATAATGTATAGGTCTATGACCTTTTGTCCAAAAAAAATGTCAAAGAATCCAAACAAACCGTGAGGATGTCAAACATCCAATAAGGGTATAGAAAACTAAAAAAAAAATGAACATGACAGAAATAATACAAAAAACAGTAGGTGAAGTTTGTAAATATGCAAGTATGTGAAATAAAAATGAACAAGAAGGAAATAATAGAAAGGATAGATACTTGGAAATGAATTGAACATCGATGATAATATATAAATAATAGAAAAATAAAAGTGATTTGAATGTCAAGGAATCCAAACAAACTGTGAGGATGTGAAATAGTCGACAAGGGTGTAGAAAACAGATGAAATGAACATGAAAGAAATAATACAAAAAAATAGTAGGTAAAGTTTGTAAATACACAAGTATCTGAAATAGAAACGAATAAGAAGGAAACAATAGAAATGATAGATACCTGGAAATGAGTTGAACATCAATGACAATATAAAAAGAATAGAAAAGTGAAAGTGATTTGAATGTCAAGGAATCCAAACAAACAATGAGGATGAGAAAGAACCAGTAGAGGTTTAGAAAGCTGAAAATTAAATGAAGAAGAGAGAAATAGTAGAAAGGATAGAGAAATGGAAATGAATTGAACAACAAGAAAAATATAAAATAATAGAAAAGTGAAAGTGAAATGAATGTAAAGGAATCCAAACAAACTGTGAAGAATATGAAATAGCGAGAGTATAAAAATCTGGTAAACGAAATGAACATGAAGGAAACATATTACAAAAAGCAATAGGTGAAGTTTGTAAACATGCAAGCATCTGAAATATACGCGAACAAGAAGGAAACAATAGAAAGGATAGATGCCTGGAAATAGATTGAACATTAATGATAACATCAAAAGAATAGAAAAGTGAAACTGAATTGATGTCAAGGAATCCAAACAAACTACGTGGATGAGAAACATGCAATAAGGTTTTAGAAAATTGAAAATTAAATGAAGAAGAGGGAAACTGTAGAAATGATATAGATAACTGGAAATGAATTGAAGAGAAAGGAAAATATACAAACCATAGAAAAGTGAAAGTGAATTGAATGTCAAGGCATCTAAACAAACTGTGAGCATGTGAAATAACCAATAAGGGTATAGAAAACTGTAAATGAATTGAACATGAAGGAAATAGTAGAAATGATAGATACCTGGAAATGAATACAAACCATGAGGATGTGAAACAACCCGTAAGGGTATGGAAAACTGAAAATGAATTGAACATGAAGGGAACAATAAAAAGGATAGATGCATGGAAATGAATTGAACAACAAGGATAATACATGTAAAACATAAAGTAGTATTGAACAACAAAGATAATATAGAAATAATAAAAAAATGATAATAAACATTTACATACTTGGAAAATTTACTTGAGTCCTTTCTGCTCCGTCTTCTGCTTTCTTTCTCATGCTTTCTTTCTACTCTTTTATGGATGCTAAATGACACAAATGAGTTGGTTTGAAGTCTACTTATATGTTACAAGCTTGCTGTGTTGGTGTGGTGTCTTTAATTTTCACTCTCTTATCAATTTGAATTTTGAATTTGAAGCTTAACTTGCAATAATTCATTCGATTGTTTCTTTAAATTTTGATTTGATTACCTTTGAATGTTTATTGGTGGCCTTACACTAGTTGTTTTTAAAAATGCAAGTGGTTTAATGTTGAAGTGACCACAAGATGTGCGCTAGAGGTGGAATGAAGAAACATGGTGGCTGGAACAATGTGACATGGTCATGTCTAATAGTTTAGGGTGGTCACATCTATGTAGACACTAGTGGTGTTAGTACTTGCATTGCACTGGCAATTGTCAACATGTTTTGGGTCGATGGACTTGCTCGTGGTAGTGTTTTGACTTTACTGTAGTTTGTGGTTGAGGTGGCGAGCCTCATTTGAGTATAAAAGGATGATATGTATCTGATTGGACATGTTTTATGTTTGAGTCAACATGATTGGCCTTTTTGTACTAAGCGATCCAGTAGAAGGCGCGTCAGAGTCAGTGAGATAGACAGGTTGATTGTCTGACAATAAAGGAACTGGATGCTTAATTTCTTGAATATATAAAAAAAATATTAATCTCGTTAACCGATTCATTTTTTTGCCATTTATTAATCGATATTTTTTATTTTATTTTTCAAATAGTCTCTAACACGTATTAGGGGTCAG
>MU227009.1:606488-660665 GCA_018584345.1 Thuja plicata
GAGATAGTAGTGGAGGAGGGCGGCATTACGGCCGCTCGGGCAGAGGAGGCCATGGGCAAGGCAGGGGTCCTGGAGGGCAGGGGAGAGGAAGGGGTGGAAAGGGGGCCAGTGGAAATAATGCTGGTGGGCACTATGGGCACGGGCTTCTAGGACCGATGGGCATGCAACCTGCAGGAATGATGCCTCCTATGGGGAACCAGGGTTTTGACCCGGGGTTTGGCGCTCAGATGGGTAGGGGAGGTGGTGGGGGTGGTTATGGAGGGTTTGGCCCTCACGGAGCTCATTTTGCCGGAATGGTGCCGACGTTTCCAACAGTTGGATCAGTTGCCCTCCCTGGTGTGGCCCCTCATGTGAATCCGGCCTTTTTTGGTAGAGGAATGACTGCAAATGGAATGGCGATGATGCAGGGCGGTGGCAACAGCAGTGGCATTCCAGAGGGGCACCAGGTAATGTGGTCGGATTCTGTGTGGGGCACTGACGGGTCAAATAAAAGAATGGGAGATTCGAGCCATGCCGACGATATGGGATCAGAATATGGCTATGGTGGATATGGCGGCGACAAAAGTCATGATAGAGGAGGAGGAGGAGGAGGAGGTGGAGGTGGTGGTGGCAGGTCAAGTGCCCAGCGGACCAGGGAGAGGGGGCTTGATAGTGACTGGGTTGGGAATTCTGAGAAGAGACACCGAAGTGACAGGGACATGGACTGGGATAGGGAGAGGGACAGGTACAGGGAGAAGGACAGGGATGGATATAGAGAGCAGAGGGAGAGGGAACACAATTGGGATAGAGATGATGAGTATGGCAGAGATAGGGCTGCAAGGCCTCGAAGCAAATCCCGGGCTATTGAAGAAGAGGACCCTCGAACATTAGCAGAGTATGGGAAGAGGCGGCGCTAGGGATCAGAGCCCAATATGCTTTACTGAAAGCTTGGGCTCTTTTGGCTGCTTTCACTTCATAGCCTAGAATATCTGGGCATATGTGGATCGCCTGAAGAAGACTGCTGAATCTTTCCCCACAGATCGTTACAAAAAAGTAAGTTTCATATATGCGAGGAAAGAAGGTGGTTTATCTTTTTAGTTTTTTAGAATTGCCAGAACCACTTTTGCTTATAAATACACTTCCATATTATCTCTAGTAAAATGACTAGTTTTTAACGAAGCTTATATAAGCTCATAATAGTTTGAAGTAGGTTATCTAAAGTATGATCTAAAAGTTAAGTAGCAACATTTTAAGTGTCAATGGACAGTGATCCTATTTG
This sequence comes from Thuja plicata, assembly GCA_018584345.1. Taxonomy (NCBI): domain Eukaryota; kingdom Viridiplantae; phylum Streptophyta; class Pinopsida; order Cupressales; family Cupressaceae; genus Thuja; species Thuja plicata. The sequence goes on from MU227009.1 coordinate 607,747, forward strand.
CAAACTTAACATCATGGCAATGTGAGGGAGAGAGGGTCTTTATTTTTTCATCTTTATGTTTCCTTTTGCTGATTCAGTCGTGTATGCACATTGTTTTGTCTTCTCTTTAGGTGGTAATATAAGTTTGAAAGGAAATATTAACTTGTATAAGACAGCAACAAATATGTCGAAACTCATTGTGGTTGGGCAACTACCTAAGTACTAAGTAATGGTTACAATAGCCTTGTCAAAACCTGTGGTTTTGCTAATGTTCCATGTATAGTTAGCATCTTATTGGTGATATTTCTTTTTGTGTTAGTATATTCCTAAAATGATTAGGTTTTGAAGATCAGCGTGAGCTTGCAGAAACACAAAATTTTGAATAATGGAAGTATTAGAGGCACAAATTGCTTCTTCATATTTAAAACTTGACTTTATTTGTTTGTCTTGTGTTCATGCATTTACATGGTTAGAAATGGAAAACTTGTCAACAATTGTGTTGAACTTTGACTTTGCTTTTAAATATTATCATGTAATATAGTTGGAACATGAGAGATGTGGTTTTGAGAGCATGTTCAATTTATTCATTTTCTTTTAGGTCTTCTTGCAAGTTCTTAAATTGTTTGAAAACTTCTCATAAGACTTGTGTGATAATTTTGATTTACCCCTTGTTTAAAACAAACCAGTTTGGTAGTATGTTCATGTTGGTGGTAGGTATGATGTTTTTACACACTGCATGCTTTGATTAGAAAGCTCTTTTTTATTGATTTATAGATGATTGGATTTGCTGATGTAAACTTCCTTTTTGTTGCAGCACACTTGACTAAAAGGCTCTTTTTTATTGATAATATTTCATTTTGTTGCAGTAATTTTGGTTTTACTTTTCTCAGTTGAATCTGTTTCTGAACTTTATCTACATGTATATAATATTTTGTATGCTCTTTTTTATTGATAATATTTCATTTTGTTGCAGTAATTTTGGTTTTACTTTTCTCAGTTGAATCTGTTTCTGAACTTTATCTACATGTATATAATATTTTGTACCTTTTTGATGCATATTTCAGCATTTTTAGGCTTTGGTTTGTATGCATGTATTTGTCTGTATCAGGATTGCACATTTTAACTAATGTTGCAATCATTATGCTCTTCTTGTCATGTAAATCTCAAGCCTAGTTACTACAATGCTTGTAATAGATAACAAGGTCATACCATATTTTTAATAAAATGCAAGGCCATGTGATTGTACTTATCTTGCTACTTTCCTCATAGTTGCCCCCTCTTAGTATGGAACATTTCACTGATTGCTTCCAGATCTACAATCCTATGGTGGCTGAAATAAACGTTAAGCTTAATGGAAAAGGCCACTATTCTTCTAGCAATTAGAATTGATAGTTCTAGACACTTGCATCGGGTTCCAAATATCATCTTCAACATAGTGACAAGGCTAAAGATATCTTATATAAATTACAATGGGTGGGGAAGGAAGTCACTCTTTCTTTGGTCATCCTTTGACGCCCGATGCTTCAGATTTGACTTTTGTTCTTTCTACATGTTCTCAATTTCTTTTGTGGATATCCTTTAATATTTATTCTTTGCATGTGTTTTTTAATCCAATTTGGATGTGTAACAACTTATGGTTTCCAAGGTGTGGCCCTTGTTTCTCACTGTTGTATGCCTCTTGTATGAGCACAAAAAAATATAATTATCAAAAGTTACTGTGATGCATAAATTCCATCATCCTCTTCTCTTTTGTTCTGGTTTTGAATATCCTCCTTTCTTTGTTTTTACACTTTCCTCTCCTGTTATGGGATTCACTTTATAATTCCTTAACTACCAAATAATGCATCTGGATTGAATGAACTTTGGGTCACTAGAAGTAATATGTGCACTTTTTTGGAAGATTATTATGATGGTTGCCCTCCAATTTAGTTTTCCAAATACATGAAAATTAATAAATCATAGAAGAAAACGAACAACTTATATATAAATCTGAGTTAAATTATATTGAGTCTTTTTAAATGGAGGCTTTAATAGAAATCTAGATATGTTTGGATTTGTTAGAGAACAACAATAATCAGTGTCCGGTGGCTAGAAATGTAAAAACATGAAAATTGATAAAAGATGAAGCTCAACACTTAACAGTAAAATTTTTTGGGGAAAAAATGGCTAACCAAAAGTACAAGATTAAAAGAAAAGAGGGGATTTAATCAGGAAAAAATTGGCATGCAAAGAACATAGGAAAAACCTGCTTATTTTTAAATTTAAAGGTACTTTAATAATACAGAGATATAGAGAGCATATAGAAATGAGAGCTTAGCCCGTGAAACACAGAACACAGCTTTCTCCAATCTGTCTGCTGTTTTTTTGTAGAATCCTACAATATAGGTAAAAAACTTAAAACCTGATCTTGACAAAGAAATGCTTGTCAAAGTCACAAGGTTTTGGTTCCCTTTTTTCAATTAGCTGAAATTGGCCTTTGGGGCTATACTCATATATTTAATTTGGAAAATTTACAAGAAGAGGCCACTGCATGGATGGAGGGGGCTGTAACCAAAATGCCTGAGGAATAGTAAGAAAAACCTCAAAGGCAGGGTTCATTTATTGGATCAACATTCTATGGCTGTTTGTCATTACATTTTCAGCAAACAGTATCCTATAACTTATCCCGTCTTTTGATATTAAAAGGTATCCTTCTCTATCTATATTTTCTGTAGCTTATATATTAATTATCTCTATATTCCAACCATTGCTCTTTTTCCCAAGGAATCCACATCCATAGCAAATGTCGAATTGACCAATGACATGAAACACAGTTCCATTTTTCCAGGTTTCTATGTAGGGCATAGGGCATCGTTGAAACTTGAAACGATGTCCATAAATGACAAAAGTACCCCAAGGTTAACCAGCAAAGAGGAAGCTGGGCCAGAATACATTACTAGTTAGAAAATTCTACCTAGAAACAACTAAATCAAGAACACTGGAGACCCATATGTCTTTGAGGCTTGATCAAAGCCATTGACACCAACCTTATAGTGTAAATATATTCCCTTGCCTTTAAAAAAACCTTAACAAACATTGAGGCTTATGTCATTATTGACGTGGTAACCATGAGTTGTGGATAGAAACAAATCACACTACACTATTTGGATTGTATGGATCATAATCACTACTTTCACCTTTAAATTTTTCTTTAGCCACAGATCAGAAATCTCTTCAATGACGGAGATTTTCACTTCTCGGCATATAATCTTACTGTCGTATCCATTGTGCACAAGTTTGAATGCATTCTGAAGTGAGTGAAATAGAGTTCATTGAAAGCTCGCTTTACATTAAAAACCACAATTTGTTTTCTTTTTTATTGCATAATTGAGAAGTTGAGAGGACAAAGATATTGATTTTGCATTTTTTATAATCATTCCATGTTGTTGTTGGGAGAAGCTTTCAATCATGGAGGTAAGGGATCATCATTGAATATAAGGAGAAGGGACATGTCTCGTAGTTTAATCGTCTCGTAGTTTAATCGTCCCTATAAATATATGCCCTGTGTCATGATAGATACTGTAGTTAGTCTACATATTTGCATGGTAGTTACCCTCCCTATATACATGTTTAATCGTGGAGGCCTCATAGTTGTCCAAATTTGGTTTGATAATCTATTGATTTTCTAATCGTGAGCTCCTTTTTTTCTTACTATGTTTACAATAATCTGAGTCACCTTTTATTTTCAGTTTCTTTATGCCAAAATGAGAACTTGTTTGTAGGTCTATTAGGAGCTATAGCCTCAGCTTGGTTATTTGTTTCTTGCCCTAAGAACTTTGAGGTGACACCAATTAAGTGTTACTCATGATCCCATAAAAATGCAATTGACACTAGCGATGCTCAAGCTGCTTGAATCCCTGTTGAAGTTTAACTTACCCCATCCTAGTGTCCCTCATGGGAATTTTCAGAAGATGAACCTTAATAACCAAATATACGAGTATGGGCCCAAAGGCCAATTTCAACTAATTGGAAAAAGGGAACCAAAACCACAAGACTTTGACAAGCATTTCTTTGTCAAGATCAGGTTTTATGTTTTTTACCTACCACGAATGTGGGAAATCTCAAGCTTGACCAACTCATTAATGATCTTGAGAGTTGAAAATCTTTTGTTTCATGATTTGATTCTTGGCATTGCTATTGGCCACTTCTTCAATTGCATTTTTTGTTTTGTCAAAACATTCTACAATAATTTCTTTCACTTGGAATACTCTCTTGTTCCCTTCCATATTTCCCAATTGGCGATTGAGGGACATGTAGTCCAAATGCTAGATATAGCAGCCTTGCTATGGAGGGAGGGCCACAGATCAAAGAGTTCAAGAATATCTTGCACACAAGTTCCATGCCATTTGAGTTTCTTTTACACAAGTACGTTCATTGACAAACTGACAATTTAACAATAGGTGATCATCTGTTTCTTCTTTGTTTTTGCACATGACACTTTTGTATGGCCCCATGAAACCTTTCTTAGTCTTCTTACAGTGAGGATACTCTTTTGTATGGCTGCCCATGCAAATGCCCTAACTTTGGGGAAACAATTCTTTTTCCCCGATATATGTGCTAGCCAATCTGATTTCTTCTCTGTGGCCTTCAACAACTTATAGCTAGCTTTACATTATAGATCCTCAATTTAGAGTCACACCAACTAATGCACTTCTTCATTTATGATAATTTCGTCCCAGTCAATGCTTCTTCTAAGCTGTTTTTTTTTTATCTAACTCAATCTGTAAAACTTTCAAGCTTTTCCATTGCCACTTGTCGAAGCCACCACAGTCCACATATGTTATGAGGTTTGGGTTCATATTTGCATTCAATAAATTTGGGGAAAAGTTCAAATAGGGGAAAGGAACCAACCAGCCCATGTTCCAATATTTGTTCTTTACTACATGCAAATTGAAAGCTCCTCTAAAAAATTCCACATGTACCAATATTTGCGCACATTTATACCCAAGAGTTAAAAAAATATTCAAATGGAGTTGTGCAGTACCCATTGTGCATGATTATTGGGGCATTTGTGCATAGGTATTGGTTAATTTTTTTTATCAAAGGAATAGTATCGAATTAGTTTTGCAATTTATTTTTTGTGGTCAAAGTGAATGGTCAACGAGGCATAGAGAATATTTACCGGGTGTCACCTCAAAATGATCACTTTTTGACCTTTGTGTGCATAATGAATCCTCTCACGTTCGTTTTAACTACCCAACACCCAAAACAATAACTATAAGCACTTGAGTCGCATACGAAGAAACCCAAAAAAAATGTTAAAATCCAATGTATCATTCAAGAGCTTAGGGTGTGCAATGCAGGGTGGGTATCCTTCCCCTATTACAAATATATATTTAAATTTTTTAAACTCAATACTAAAATCCAATTAAAATTTAAATGCTAAATAAAAGTAAATATTAATAATTCAAAATCTAAAATTTGAGACATAAAATGTATTATAAAATCTTACAAAAAATAAACTTATCAATAACTCTTATTTAAATTCAATAAAAACTTAATAAAATAATTATAAAATTTTAAAACTTAATCTAAAGGATGCATGCATAAAATAAAAGAATTATTTTGAGAGCAATGGTGGAGAGCAGGAGGCGATTAGGGTTTCGTAGCAATGGTGGCGGCAAGCAACGATGGCAGACTGGTTTTGGTAACCGGAACGGAGTAGAACAACCATGGAAACCCTTGTGGCCATGGGGCGGTTTTAAGGACAAAAACAGGCAAGTGCAGCACCACAGAACAACGGAAGACCTGCGCAATTTGGAGGCCACGGTTACTTTCAAAAGATGGGAATCACGACCCAACTGGATGTGGGTTAGGAGACATGACAGAAGGCCGCTCACATCTGGAAGGCCCACAAAGGAGGTCCCAGTAACAGTGGACAACAAGGCTATTGATATCTGGGTAGACTCGGAGGAATGGAAGACCTCGGTGAAGATGTTGAAGGAAAAGGCTTTCTTCATGAAATGGGGTGGAGGCTGGTCGCCGCTGCCCAAACTGCGCGGCTGGGTTAATGACACTTGGGGAAAGGAAGTAGTGATCAAAACCCTGACCAATGGATTCTTTTTGCTAATAATGGCATCCAAACACGACAAGACGAGGGTCATGTTCAATGGGCCTTTTCTGATGGAGGGAGTTGGTTTTTATATCAAAGATTGGGTACCCAACTTCAACCCTAAACAGGCAAAAGTGGAAGAAGTTCCCATAAGGATTCGCCTCTACAATCTTCCCCACGAATACTGGACCTTGGGGATCTTTAAAATGATAGGGGATAAACTAGGGACATTTATCAAAGCGGACGAAGCTATTGAACAAAAAGACTTAGCCAATATGCAAGAATTTGTATCATGTGGAAACCCCACCCTTCACTACCACATGCTATTGAGATTCGAACATCGGAAGGGTACTGGTGGCAGGGGATTGAGATTGAGGAAGCAATCAGCCGGTGCAACTGCTGTAAGGAATGGGGTCACACGGCGGAGACTTGTGCAACCAAAAGAAGTGGAAAAGAAAAGGTAACGGAAACTACAACAACCAGGGAACCTGGGCCGTCCAAAGTCTGGGAAGGAGAGGTCTTTATGCTGCATGAGGCGACTGAGAAAAGGGGTTTGGAGGCAGATGGGTGGGAGGTTGAGGCCATAGCAAACGACGTTGTTGATGCAAGAACCACACCTGCTGCGGAAGATTTATCGCTGCAAGAACCTCATCAAACCGTGAATTTGGAGGCTGTTGCTTCTGCAGCAGCAACAGACATTCAAAAGGCACTGGAGGACAGGGTAAATTCAGAAGTGGCCCTAGTGGAAGAGGAGCAGCTGATTTCCCAGGAGATGGCAGTGTGCACAGAGCCAACTGTTGAGGCAAAAGGCGGCAGCATGGAGGCTCATCCTCAGGCAACCTTCTCGTCTGTATCTCCCATTAGACGGTTGATTCCGTTCATGGGGAACCTACCGGAGATTGAAGAATTATTGAATGATGGAGAATTCTCGTTCAAAGACGAGATTGGACTTACTGAACAAAGGACTATCTCACAATCATAGGCCAAAAAGAGCAATTTGACGGGAAGCTCGCTTAAAAGAGGCAGGAAAACCATACAAAGGCTTTTGGAGGATGCTGGTAACATGAAGGGACAAAGCCGTTTAAGATCCGAGAGGGATATGGCCCCTCCTGGGCAGCCATGAAGTTCCTCACGTGGAATGTCCCTGACAAAAGACGACTGATCAAGAGAGCTCTTGATCAGGCGAAAGCAGAAATAGTTTGTATTCAAGAAACGAAGATGGAAGTTGAGGAGGCAACAAAGGTTTTAGGAGTTAGACAGCGATGGTCCGACTTTTTTGTGGAGGCAGTAGGAGCATCTGGAGGCTTGGGTATCCTCTGGAACCCAAGGCTTCTTAAATGGGAACCCCTTATCAGGAAGAGGAATTAGCAGGCTATGCGCTTCTCGTCCTTCACTTTGAAACTCTCTGTAGTCTTGGTTAATGTTTATGGACCCACCAAATCTGAGGAGAAAAAGGCAGTGTGGGAGGAGATTGGTGTTTTTTTAGCAACCCTGGGGAGTGAATTTCGAATGATTGTTGGAGATTTCAATGCCACGCTAGGTCCAGCGGACAAATGGGGAGGGACCCGATCCGTAGGCTCTAGTCAGGCTGATTTCCAGAACTTTGTACTTCAAAATCGGCTCTGGGAAGTACCGGTAAAGGGGGGCGCTTTTACTTGGACAAACAGCAGAAAAGGTTTCTCACATAACGCTGAGAAGTTGGATAGAATCTTCTTGGCGGGTGATTGGCAGAATGTACCCATTGTATTTGAAGGTAACATTTTGGGGCAGTCAGGCTTCGACCACTACCCTGTTTCTTTGGTGGTCCAGCAAGACGGGAGTCCAATAAGGAGCCCTTTCAAATTTGAGAAGATGTGGATGAGAGGAAGGCTTCCAGGAGCTGGTTGCGGATTGGTGGCATGCTGCGCCGCCTGTTGAGGGCAATGCTGCCTTTTGTTTCTTCTCTAATCTGAGATTCCTCAAATAGAAGTTGAAAGAATGGAATCAACACCATTTTGGCATGCTGCGCCGCCTGTTGAGGTCAATGCTGCCTTTTGTTTCTTCTCTAATCTGAGATTCCTCAAACAGAAGTTGAAAGAATGGAATCAACACCATTTTGGCAACATCTTCAAGGCTAGAGCTGATGTGGAGGCGAACTTGGCGGCCCTCAATAGCAAGATTTTGGAGCACGGGATGGATGATGAAGATTTCCAAACGGAACAGATTTTGTTGGGCAAGTATTCTGAAATCCTGAAATGTGAGGAGATTTATTTCAAGCAAAAATCATGGGAAAATTGGCTACGTGCTGGGGATAGGAACACAAAATATTTTCATTGTTCCTTGAAAGTCTGGCAGAACATTAACTGTATCCTCTCCATTGAAGACATGCATGGGACCCTCTTGGAAGAGGATGAAAAAATCAATAAGGAGGCTGTTGACTTCTTCTCCAAGCTTTGGACAGATGAGGGGACGAATAGGAAGGCAGCGCAGCTCAAGGTCTTAAGGAATATCCCAAGCATGGTATCGGAGGAGGACAACAGGATGCTTTACAACCCAATCTCTTTGAGTGAGCTTAAGGCAGCAGTCTTTGGTATGGGAGGAGACAAGGCCCCAGGCCCGGATGGCTTTCAGGCCTTTTTCTACCAGAGTTTCTAGGAGCTGCTCAAACATGATTTGCTGCTAGTGGCCGAGGAGTCGCGAAGAGAGGGCTTCATCTTGAAAGACTTCAACAGTACGCTGATAGCCCTTATCCCAAAGAGGGGATAGCCAAGAAGGTATGATGACTTCAGGCCCATTTCCCTTTGTAATACTGTTTATAAAATCATTACAAAGATTGCTGCAAATAGGTTGAAATGTCTTTTAGACTCGTTAATTTCTCCGGAGCAAAGCGACTTCACTCCCAATCGGAGTATTATAGATGGAATAATTGTGGCCCATGAGGCCATACACACCGCCAGCAAGGGAAAGGCTAGAAGGATGATGCTGAAACTGGACATCCGTAAGGCTTACGATAGGGTGGATAGAGAATTTTTGTTGACGGTTATGAGGTGTTTTGGCTTTGGGGAAGGATGGGTGAAGTGGATTAGGGGCATGATCTCTGATTATAGAGTTTCTATATTGATTAATGGTAGCCCACAGGGGTTCTTTAACACTAGCAGGGGTATTCGACAAGGGGACCCAATTTCCCTATTTTTATTCATTATTCTGGCAGAGGCTTTAGGCAAATTAATCACCAGCAAACGGAATGGGGGAGAATGGAAAGGTATCCAGATTGCGAATGGGATACCACCCACGTCCCATTCTCAATTCGCGGATGATACGTGCTTCTTCGGTATGGCCTCTTTGGCTGAGGCTTCGGTGATGAAACAAGTTCTGGATGTGTATAGTTCAGCGTCAGGGCAGACTGTGAATTGGGAGAAGTCAGAAATTTTCTTCGTTAACTCAGAAGTGGGCTTGCAAAGATCTATTGCTGGCCTCTTTGGCGCTAAGATCGGCAAGCTCCCAGGGAAATTCTTGGGGACCCCTTCTTTTTGGAGGGGCCGGAAGAGGACACATCTGGAAATCACTGGTGGAGGAGTGCAGGGTTAGAATGGACAGTTGGAAAGGACAGTGGCTCACATTGGCAGGCAGGATCACCATGATAAGGGCAGTCATCTCGGCTATGCCAGTCTTTGCGATGGCATGTTTTAGGATTCCAAAAAAAGAGATTAAATTGATCCAAGCCAGCATGCAGAAATTCTTATGGAATGGGTCTCAGGAAAATGAAAAGATCCCACTCATGGCTTGGTCCAAGGTTTGCAGGCCGAAGGGTGGAGGGGGTGCTAGGATGCGAGACTAGTTACTCTTTAACACAGCCTTGGGGGCCAAACTTGTCTGGCAATTGTACAGTGCAGGGAAACAGAGGCAGGTTAGGCTTCTAAGAGCGAAGTACTTGAATAGCCAGGAGGATGAGAGGATACTGACAATTGAGGACCCTCAGAGAGGCTCGGCAGTATGGAATTTTATACTCAGCTGCAGAGAGCTCATCACCAACCACTTAACGTGGAAGATTGGGAATGGACAGAAGGCAGATTTCTGGCATGACTCATGGGACAGGGGGCAGAGATTGGACTCAATGGCTCCCCCAAATGCAGTGGAGACTATGCAGCGGCTATCGGGCACTTGAGTTTGTGATTACATAGAACTCCAACCTACGGAGTGGGGAGGTTTGATGAGCTGGAAAGATCCTTCTACCTTGGATATCAGTGTTGAGATTAAGGAGTGGTTAAGTAAAACCATGGATGGAAGGGCCTTAGTCGCATCTCCTTCGGAGGACCAACTTATTTGGTGTGGTTCTAAAAGCGGCAACTACTTGGTTAAGATAGGGTATCAACTCCTGGAGGGGAACCATAACAAGGTGGACTGGGAGCAAATCTTGTGCTGGAGTAGAGAGTGCCTCCCCAAAGCGGGTGCTTTCACATGGCTCGCTGGCAATGGTAAAATCCTAACAGGGGAAAGACTCATAAGAATGGGGTTCCGGGGGCCTTTTAGATGCCCCTTATGCATGCAGGTTGAAGAAACGGTTAACCACCTTTTTCTTCATTGTAGTTACTCTTAGGAAGTCTGGCACAAGGCAATGGCCAAGCTGGAATGGATGAGTCCTTTGTCGGAGTCTTTAGAAGGCTGGTTGATGGCATGGCCAAAGAAGTCTCAAGGATCTGTGTTTGCGGCAGCATGGAAGATTTTCCCGTCAACAATTTTATGGGAATTGTGGAAGGAATGAAACATACGTACATTCCAGGACAAGGAGGAATTGATCGACCCCTTTTTACAAAGAATTGATAGGGCCTTAGCAGAAGTAATCTCATCAGTGACATCCTCGTCCAGTCTGCACAACCGGGCCTTTACACGCTTCGACGCAAGGCTGCAAGCTAACCTGCCCACAATTAAGTACCGGCCCGTTAATGGGAGTGTTAGGGTTAATCCTGTTTTGCGAAAGGTTCAAAGCGCTTGGCAACCGCCAGAGGAAGGCTGGATCAAAATAAACTTTGATGGGGCTGCAAGAGGCAACCCCGACATCTCTGGGTGTGGAGGTGTTGCGAGGGATAAAGATGGCAACATTGTCGCCCTCATAGCAAAGAGGTTAAGAGATGGGACCAATAATGTTGCAGAATGTGAGGCTGCAAAAGAAGCCATCATGTTGGGAATCAAGTTGGGCTTGAGGAAGGTGCATCTGGAAGGAGACTCAGAAATCATCATAAATGACATCAAAAAAGGCAATTTTGCCTCATGGCATCTGGATAAACACATCAACCAGATTCGATGCCTTTTACCCAAGTTCGAATACTTCAAGATCTCCCACGTCTATCGGGAGGCAAATATGGTGGTTGATATGTTGGTCAACTTGGGCGCCAATACCCCCCTTGGAAGCAAGAATGATATTTTTGAAGACTTTGGTCTTCTCAACTTGGCCTAAAGTTGGAGTATTCCTTTTAGAGGCCATCCCACGCATATTGCCTTGGAGCATCACACGATAACTCTACCCACTCAAGTGTTTTATGGGAGGACAACACACCACTTGTTATAATTATGCCGCACGCAAGAAGGGTTGGGGTGGCGTGTTTTCAGAACTTCACGGGCTCCCAAATCCCCAAGCATTTATAGTACTAAATTCACCTTGTTTACTTCTGTTTCAATCTGTAGCAGCGCGATAGCCATCATGGAAGCAAACTTTGCGTTGGAGTCCTGCAACCAAACCTAGGCGCACGTAGGTGTAGTCTCGGCTCGGCGTCTGAAGAACATTTTCCTCTTTGAGGACCAAGCCTTCCTGAGCGAGGTCATGAATTTCTTGGGGCCGGAGTACATGGACACCCACTGGCGTAGGAGGACAAATTTGGATATCGCCTCATTGTTTGTTGCTCTGGCTCTGTTGGTGGGAGACAAAGATGAAGTCCGCAGGGTGGTGGAAATAAGCATCGACAAGCAATGGCTTTTAGGACTGGAGGAGATCATTGAACGGACCGTGCTTGGGGTAGGTTTGAACATGGGTCCGAACCCATGGAGGCTCATTGGTGGTGGAGACAATTCGCTGCAGCCGCTGGTGGTTTGGTCCTCCGCGAACCCAGGCGAAGTTCATTTGCCAAAAGCAGCTAGGGCTTGGCGACGATTGGTTTGCCTTCTGCAGGAATATGCAAAGGAAGAGGAGAAAGCCAAAAAGGGCAAAATGAAGACTACTGCTAGGAAAAGTGTGCGCCCCCATGGAGAGCCCCTGCGATACCAAATCCAACGAGAAGGGCGGGAGGTGACTGTTGTAGCGGTCAGTGCAGATGTCGGGGTTGATGTGTCTTTGCTCAATCGGGGTTCGATGAGTGGGACTGGCAGGCCACGTCTCCCAGGGAATGAAAATCGAGCAATCCCCAATTTCACCAAAGAAGAGGCAGCGTCATGGTTCAAAAAATGAAGTGACCGAAGGTTTTCTCCAGGCATGCGGGGGGGTTTTTTGGTATTTTTTGCCTTCATCGGCCTGGTGTTTTGGGGCTGGATTTAGGTGTTGGGCGCTGATGCCCTTTTCTTTGTAATGCTTCGGCTTTAATTTTACTATGCTTGTAATTGAGAGACATTAGGCTCTCTTACTCTCTATATCATGTAATCCTTTTTTAAAATCAATACAAATATTGTTACCTATCAAATTTTTTTTTTAAAACTTAATAAGTTCTTTTAAAAAAATAAATTTTATCTTAAAACTTAAGAATACATTATAAGCTATTAAAACTGTTTATATTTATAATAACTCATAGATGCGTAATGTCCCCTTTTATAGATAAGCTAGATTTTTCCCTAAATCACAAATTCCAATTAGAACTTTAAGGAAAATAGAATTAGTAACATACCTAGTTGAGGTCCTGCAAATATGTTAGGAAATCATTGAAACATAATTCACAAAATAGATCTTTTTTTGTTAGAGATATTAAGACAGATCATTGCAACTAGGTTAGGAATATTGAATTATTCACAAGATGTATTCAGTTTATTAATGGAGTCCAGCCATAGGAGAGGCAGGATAGGGGGTGTATCAGGGTGCCTTTACAAAACCTCAACCCTAGGCTAAGAGCTGATTAATAACTCTCTTGGCCTCTGTTGCTCTTGCCATCTAGATGAGGGGGTGTTCCTAATTAGGTATCCATAATCCATTAACTCTCTACATTAAATTGAAGAGCCGATTACCATCCCTCTTGGCCTCATGTGGCTATTGCCATCTAGATGAGGGGATGCATGTAATGAGAGGCCCATAATTCATTCTACACTAGACCCAAGAGCCGATTACTATCCTCTTGACCTTATGTGGATATCGCCATCCAGATGAGGGAGTGTATCTAGTGAGATCCATAATCCATTGATTCACAAATTTCAATTAGAACCATAAGGGTAATAGAATTATTAACATCATATACCTGGTTGAGGTCCTCCAAAAATGTTAGGAAATCATTGAAACTTAATTCACAAAATAGATCTTTCTTTGTTAGAGATACTAAAACATAGATCATTACAATTGGGTTAGGAACGTTGAATTATCCACAAGATATATTCAGTTTTTTAATGGAGTCCAACTATAGGAGAGGCAGGATAAGGGTGTATTAGGGTGCCTTAACAAAACCACAACCTTAGGCCCAAGAGCTGAGTAATATCGCCCTTGGACTCACTGGCTCTTGCCATCCAGATGAAGGGGTGTACCTAGTAAGGTATCCATAATCCATTAATCCTCAACATTAGACCCAAGAGTTGATTACCATCCCTCTTGGCCTCATGTGGCTATTGCCATCCAAATGTGGGGTAGATTTAATGAGAGGCTTATAATCCATTCTACACTAGACCCAAGAGTCGATTACTATCCCTCGTGGCCTCATGTGGCTATTGCCATCCAGATGAGGGTTGTGTCTAGTGAGACCCATAATACATTAATTCTCTACATTATACCCAAGAGCTGATTACCATCCCTCTTGGCTCTTGCCATCCAGATGAGGGGGTGTATCTAACGGGAGACCCATAATCCATTCTACACTAGACCCAAGAGCTGATTACTATCTCTCTTGGGCTTGTTGCTATGGCCATCTAGATGAGGGGGTAGTGAGACTCATAATCCATTAATCCTCTACATTAGACCCAAGAGCCGATTACCATCCCTCTTGGCCTCATGGCTATTACCATCCAGGTGAGGGGATGTTTCTAATGAGAGGTCCATCTAAGTGCCTGATCACTGACATCTGATAAACTGATCTGCTCCTATGAGCCTTGGTGCTAATTGGATTGATTGTCTTTTCTCATCCTTCGTGGTTTTCTTGCCTTTATAACTTAATGTCTTTTGAAAGGAGGCAACTCTTGGAGGTTGCTGTCCTTTATGCCTTTTCATAACCAATCTCTTAATGATATTCCTTCATAACCAATCGCTGTCATTATTGTTGCTTCAGGCACCTTTTCAATATATGTCATCCATAGGCAAGAATCAATTATAAGAACCCATAAATGAGAATCAACTATGCTGCCCCTATTATCAGGTCTGATACTTCATACCTATTTACACATAATATTCAAATGCTTTGAGAGAGAGAGATCGCTGTAGAATTCAAATGCTTCGCTGCATGGGGATTGATGCCATTCCTCAGATGGAGTTCTTCTCTTTTATTTCCTTGATGTCTGCTCTTATTCATCTTTACGGTCTGCTCTTAAATTCTGAGTAATATTCTTTTATTGCCGCTTCTCATTTTCCAACTTGTCTTTCTTATCTCCAACTTTACTTACATAAATACCCTATTGCACCTTTTCATGAAGAGATATGATTCTCCCAAGGGAGTCAGCCTTTTCCTTTGTCTGACTATGATTGCTGTAAAGTCTGATCTGTTCTTGTTCCCAATTTGTAGCTATAATGACTGCCTTGAATCATGTCTTATCCTGTTCGATGTTTGAGGGAGATCGCTGTGTGTAAGACTAAGTGGTTCCATCCTTTTCTTGGACGCTGGCTTTTGATCTGTATATCTTTCCGTTTGGAGATGTGCCTCTTCCAATTTGTGTCTCTTCCATAACCAACACTCTTCTTCATAAAATAAACTGCATCCTTTCTTTAATTGCACCTTGTTAACTAAATTGCATCCTTCCTTAATCATGTCTTGTTAACTCATTTGCACCTCTCTTATTTGCTGGTTGTTCTTAACATATAGATTGATCATTCATATTAGTTTGCTGCCTTATTCCTGAATCGTACTTGGAGGATAGTTGCTATGCATTGATTATGCAGAAATATTTTTTAATACTAATCTCCTGGATCAGGGTCTTCAGAAAATCACGAGGTCTTATAAATAAGACGACTTTCTGATGTATTTTGGGATCCATCATATCAGGGATATGTATGACATAAAATGTATTATAAATTCTTAAAAAAAATAAAATTATCAGTAACTCATATTTAAATCTAATAAAAACTGAAATGTTAATAGTTTTAAACTAATTATAAAATTTAATAAACATAAAATTTATTATAAAATCTTTCAAAAAATAAAATTATCATAAAACTTAAGAATACATTATAATTTTATAAACTATTGAAACTGTTTATATTAATAATAGCATATAGATGTTAAATCCAACATTATATTAAGAACTTAAAATCTTAATCAAATATTGCAGGTTCTGATTTGAGTCCATTGCTGCTGAGCCCTTGCTGAAACTGCTTTGAACTGTTTGTCTTGATGATTGTGTTTCAGTCTCCAAATTCTCGGTCAAAGTAATCATGGACTCCATTCAGTGACGAAGTGAACACAGCACAAACAAGCATGTGACTGTAGCCAACAATGCGCTTTTTCCGAAATCCTTCTATAAGAATACATTATAAACTATTAAAACTGTTTTTATTAATAATAACATATAGATGTTAAATCCAACATTATATTTAGAACTTAAAATCTTAATCAAATTTTGCAGGTTCTGATTGAGTCCATTGCTGCTGAGCCCTTGCTGAAACTGCTTTGAACTGTTTGTCTTGATGATTGTGGTTCAGTTTCCGAATTCTCGGTCAAAGTAATCACTGACTCCATTCAGTGACGAAGTGAACGCAGCACAAACAAGCATGTGACTTTAGCCAATAATGTGCTGTTTCTGAATCCTTCTAATAGAGGTTATAACCCCACTTTCGACAAAAAAAGTGCATATCAAAGATAAAATTGGTTAACAAAAGTAAAAAATAGCATGTCTTTAATGGTTTGTGGGGGAAAATCAGTATAATAATGTTGATTCTTGATAAGTGGGCTCTAGGGGCACTATAATGAATGATTCATAAGGTACAACACTTGCTGAATGTTTCGCAAATGGGGGTAGCAAGCTAATTGGGCTTAACCTTGGAGGAAACTCCACGGTTAAGTGTTCTTGGCTTGAGCAATACTAGGATGGGTGACCTCCCGGGAAGGTCTAATGCTTCACCACTGTGAGCATCACCTAGATGCAATGAGTGCCAAGTGTTCCATTCATTCTCATGAGAGATTGGTTCTTGTGAACCACTCCTCATGAAACATGGGTCAATGAGTTTGACTCGAAAACTACACAGTTAAATCTTTATAGCAATATCACAATGTTGATTCTTAGTTATTCATAAAATTATTTTGCAATTTTTATGATTAATTGTGGTGATTACTATTATTAGTCTTTCTGCACACATCAAATTGCACATTCTGCAATATGTACAGCGTCTGCTTTAATTCTCAAGCTCATCTCTCTCTCTCTCTCTCTCTCTCCGTATCTCTCGCGGATCCCATCCGCTTCACAACTTTATGAATCACTCAATATATTCATTTATATAGTGCCCCTTTGAAGTGGAGCTCTGGAAACTGATGCCGTAATTTTATCGGTCTGTTTCTTCTAAGCCACCAAATTGTCTGTTTCTTGGTTGGGTTTTGTCCTGCAAAAAATGTTTACCTGCAGTAGTAAGACATCCCCTACAAATCTACTCTACATTATGCTTGGGTACTTGTCTCTAAGATTTGGTGCATGAGAGATAATAGCCAACTATAAAAGGAATGGTTATTGCATCACCTCCAAGGCATGCATATGCTTCCATCTGATTATAATAATATAAATATACTAACATATCTGTATGTTGTTATTTATTCAATTAAGATTAATATCTTTATGTTCATTTTTAGTGAGCTACTTTGTGTGTTTAGCATAGGTATAGATAATCATTTGAAATAATTATGTGCAGCATCACATAATTAAGCACTGGTTTTTGAATCTGCTGATAAACATTCTTGTTTTATATATTGTCACTACCATTGACTTGTGCCATCTTCAAAGATTCTTAGTTTGCCAACATTCTTCTTAAGACTTAATGTACCATCTTGAAGGGCCATGCATGCTTGATTAGGTCATCAAGTGTTATAGTGCTAGTAGCTTTTCTTTATCTTGTTTCAGTATATAAGGGAGCTATTTCCCTTGTGTTTATACCTCCCACTCAAAGATGTTGGAGTATGGTTGTTGGTGCAATAATCTGGACATCATTCAAATCAGGATACTCGACTAAATGTATAAGAGTACTCTTATGTTATATATAAATATGGTCACCACAAGATGTGAGTGAATGGATCTAGTACTCAAGTAAATGGGTAAGGGTATGCCTAGGTTATATACCATATTATTGGATCTTTTCTGGAATGGTTCCCACACCTTGAGTTCAAATGGGTCTCAGTTTTGTGTCAACATGCCTGCCTTGGTGTTTGCATAGGGTTAGACGTGTTTTCTGCCATGAGGTTGCCTATTCACAAATAGAAGTGTCCAAAATAGTATTTTGGGCCTCCAGACATCGAAGGATATTTCTTTGAAGGTGAAGGCCATGCGAGAGAGTCACACTAATTGTTGTTTGTTTAGAAAACATTTCTTTGAAAAGTTTTCTCAGTTCAGATGCATTATTCAGTAGCTATGTGTTTTATAATGCAGATTCTTTAATAACAGAGGATAGTCTAAAGAGAAGGGAAATACAAATACAGCTGTTTCTCAATAACAAAACTCTTGGAAAAGTTTTCCTCTAAATTTTGCTGGAGTTATAGGTGCAAGCCACAATATTACTTGATGTTAGCAGCTGTACCCTTCAGTTTTTTCCCTCTACTAAATTCTTGCAAAATTTCAAGAATCTTATTAGATTTTCCAGTGATGCTATTTATGCAGCCGAGGAGCTAAGTATTCTGTGGCTGACTTTCCACAGCAAGCTTATATATACTTCTTACAGCATGTATGTAAGGACAATAAAGCAATTTAAAAACCATTATCTTTGATCTATTAATTTTCTGAGGAGGAGTTCTGACAGAAACTTGAAACAGAAATCAGTACAAAGTTTTACCTGGACATCTAATGTAATATTTACCTGTGAAAATTGAATGTTTCTACAAAGGTTAGATTTTCTCTTGGTTTTCAATATCTTCCAAGTGTAAAGTTTTGTTTTTACATTCTACTAGAATCTTCTAGAAATTGCCCAGTTTTTTTTTGGAATAAAATTTAGAGATAAATATAACCAAAAAAATCAACTATACCATTATTATTTATGCTACAATCTTGGGTTCGGTAGGTTTATATTTTCAATGCTCAAGTCTTTGCCATCCCATAATCCGTAGTCATAATGTATGAGACGGTTATTCGAGCTATCTGACAGTTTGTTTAGTACATGCTATAGAAGGCTATTTTTGTTTCTATTTTTTTTAGCTGTCTGGGTTCCTTGGTGCAAATTTTGGAAGATGATTTTTACTTTGTAGTATTTACTTCATCGTTCTTTTAGAACGCTTAATGGGTGCAATCACTGTTAGAAAGGAAGCTTCAAATTAGACAATCAACACATTTTGCAGTACTGAATTCTTATGATTTTTTTCTGTTTGTCTTTATACTTCAACTGATTATTTTTTTCTGTT
This sequence comes from Thuja plicata, assembly GCA_018584345.1. Taxonomy (NCBI): domain Eukaryota; kingdom Viridiplantae; phylum Streptophyta; class Pinopsida; order Cupressales; family Cupressaceae; genus Thuja; species Thuja plicata. Next base: position 626,713 of record MU227009.1, read on the forward strand.
ATCTTTATTCTTTAACTGACTAAATGACTAAATGTGATTAGCTTATGTTTGCAATCATTTTTCTGTGTTCAATAACTCAAAAGTTACCCTAAACATTCAAGCATTTGGGTGTTTGCAGTCTTCCAGTAACCTAAGCTGGGTATTGTGATGGACAAGGCAACCTACCGCATGTAAATCAGTGGATTATTTTTGTTGGATAGGTTGATGATAATGGAATATATATTTGTGTAATTTAGATCAATCTTCACCATTCCTGTACACGTTAGTTTTGCTTTCTAGGCAAATGGAAGCCGTTGGTGATTCTTGGAGTGTTTTGTCTTCATGAAGCATTGAGTTGGAGTTGTCTAATTGAAATTTAACAAATTACAGGCAGCTTTTTGAGGATATCTTGAGCATTCTGCCTGTATTTCTAATTTGTATGTCATTCTCAAGTACTGGAGTTATCATGTACTCGTGTATTTTTCCTGTTATACTTGTAGAAATCTGCATTTTTAACTGTACAAAAATGCAGCTAAAATTGTTGTACCATTGGTGGGTTTCTATAAAAGTCCATTGCCTCATAATATGTAAGGGGTATTATTGCTGCAGCAGGCTTTAGAGGCTCAAATGTAAGGTTAGAGTTTGTAAATTGACAAAGGTGAGATGTCTGTCCATGTCTGCATTTTACAAGTACATCCTAGACAAATCCTGCACTGCCGCCTTCTGTTTTCCGTGCAGAAATAACTGTAGCATGTAACAAGATGTGGGCTTCTTGCTTACATGAAAATGGTCAACAATGTAGTTCTCTTATGTCAAGATATTGTAACTTATTTAGAAGCTTTTACACTTGCCGACTGTATATGGGAGAGGATAAAATATTTAATTATTGCCTTGTAATTATGTAATAAACCTAATGGGTTTTGTGGAAACTTGTGCCCAGGTTTTGGGTTTATTTGTTGTAAAACAATATGATGGAAATTCTGATGTCCATCTATGTATGGAACCACATTTACATAAAATGTGCATTCCCTTTTGCATCTGTAATACTCAAATTCATATAGAGCTGATAGGTTGCATTCCCCCCACCCCTAAGTTTTAAATATAATATTAGACACCTTCATTCAGTTTGAGCTTTTGTATGATTTATTGCTTTTGTATGATTTATTGACTGGTCTTCAAGCGAATTGTCTTGGAGGAAGTTAACTGCTGCCCAGCATGAAATTGTCATTCAAATATGTACAGCTTGGTTCTTGTTGGTGATTATCTCCGGATCTTGCAAATCATTATAGGTTTTCTCCTTGTTTCAAACAGGAAAAAATGTTATTGTTTGTAATGATATATTCCCCAGAAGACCTGTATCATTGTTCAAGGGACTCATAACACTGGAAAATTCCATGTTACTTCCAGTATCATCTGATCTGTATGTCAGATGACCTTTAAACAGTGTGGAATATTATCATGTATAAAGCTGAAGTTATACGAATAAATTCTGTGTACTCTATTTTACTGTAAAGGACTTCAGCTGTTTACTGAAAGGCACCTGGCATGCAACTTAGTTGCACATGGAGAAAACGGTTTGGGTAAATTGTGTTCTATGTTTAGGAGATTTCGATTGGTTAATGCAAATCTTGTCCAAGTATTGGCTTGAACATGGCTGTAACAAACTTGATATTTGATAAGCTCTTTTGTGGTGGTGGCCTGGTGGGTGACTAAAGCATCCCGCTTATATCAAGAACTTGCGATTGAGAGTATTTAGTAATGATGCAATTTCATTTTTTGTTGGTAGGTGTTTAATGCTCTTAATTCTTTGATGGTTTCCAGTATATTTCAAGTTGTGGAATAAAACATTTTACTTTTATAGGATACTTGATTGTTTTACTATGAATTTAAGATACTGCACCTGCCGTGATTGAAAACTATTACACATATGAACTCACAAGTGAGTTTCCCTATCTTTTAAAAAAACTAGTTAGACTCAATGGATCTGCAGAGTTTGATATCTCTCTTCTACTGAATTTTGTTGTTCTGTTTATGTAGTAATTTGATCTTTGTGGAAAACTGTAAATGCAAACTGGCATACAAATATTCTTCAGAAGTTCAATATCTGTTGCTGCAGCTTGGTTGCTTGTTTAGGCCTTGTATTTACAGGTTCACTGTTATGATTAACAATGGCTGTAGCTATCACTGATCAAATTATTCAGCCATTTTGAAAGGTCGCCCACCTAAATAAGGCTTTGAAGTCTGATACCTTTCTTGAGCCTTCTGGTGGGGAGCATACAACTGTTATTGCATTCATTTGGGTCTGTCTACAAATATGCCAAATATAGCAGGTGTCCTTACGGTATTAGAACCCTTGGCCTTTGAGAGTGGTTCTTCTTGCTTACTGTTGGATGAGGCATAGGTGAGAAGGTGCCCTGTGATTCCCAGTTTCTGTTTGGACTCCTTTTGCAATCCTTGTAATTAGAGGTGTCTATACCCCAATTAATAGCAGGAAGTGGATAGAGCATCAAAGCTACCTTGGTCCGGGAGAGTTATTATGAATTGTTGTTTCTTTGTAACATATTGCCAATATAGGGAGAGCGAGTTACATTGGTGAGTAAATCAACAACTCACCTTATTGTACAAAGGTTTATCTCAATATGAACTTTAGCATTGATTTATTGGATCAAGCAGTTGTTCGAAGTCAATCATAATTTTTGAACTGACATAATGAATGAAACTTTCACCTAATTGTTGATGTTTCTGTATTCATTGTCTTTAAGATCTCACTGGTTGACCACTAACAACTAATGTGGTTCCATGGTTCCAATCTTCCACTATGTTAATATTGATACATGTTTATCCAACATTGTGTTTACAATCCCTTGAAAATTCCCGCGCGCCAATATTTCCCCTTAATAAGAATGTTGCCATTTCCTATTGCCCAAGGGTTCACCTCGTTGAAAATATCGCCGACCTTGTAAGCAGCCAACTGCCCTCTGATCTTGTGTCAAAAGTTCTCAAGCTTAGTACACAAACAAGATGCAGCAATGACAAATATACTACAATAATATTTATGAACTTGGATCACCCCCATTAGCAATTGGAGGAATTACGCAAGTAGGGTATTGTTAACATATGTTGTGTAGGCCTTGAGAATTTGCCTAAAGGCTTGTCAAATGAGTAAACCTATTATCTTAAAGGCTTGCAAAAGAACAAGTATAAAGGCACCTAATATCACATATATATCAAGAAGGATCTACATGCAGTTCAACCCCTCAGAAATAAAAACTAGCTGATTTGTAAGGAAAGTCCGGGCTATCCTAAAGCGGAATGATGCATGTAAATGAAATTCAATGCGAATAAATACAACCTACCAAAACTGTATGGTGATAGAAAAGTTTTTATGTATCGCTAGCATATGTAATTTGGGCCTGAAGTAGTCCCCCAGAGGTCTTATGTATTACTGACATAATACATAAAACGTATTATTCTTGCCAATTAAAAGTAATAAAAGCATAAAACGGTAGGAAGACCCCAACAATTATAGGTTGTGCAGATTAAAAAATACCTTTTAGCATAGTAGTTAGAAACTCCTATGTCCTTCCTTGGGCATGTGTATCCCTGTACCTGATTTGGATATGCATCCAACATCCAACATGGCTTGGGTGCATGTTGAATACTGTACCTATGCGTGCCCAAAAAAATCTTGATTTTCCAACCATGATGAATATTGTGATTTGAGTTTTTAAAATTTGATGTAAATCTTCCCAAATTTAATTTAAAAAACTTCATGCAATTTTAATTATTTCTTTGGTATAAACAAAACCTACGCTAAATGAGAAAGACAAATGACATGTTTTTCTATTTTAGTAACCCATTTTTGTGTCCACGTTTAATGCAACTCTACTATTTTTGTATATTGCCAAGTGTTAAATTAACTTATAATTAGTTATGTGGCGTTATTGTTTATTACTTCTTGAAGTAATGAAAATCTCCTTTAATAACTTATAAAATTGTGTTAAATAAGTGTTTTTTTTATTAATGTTGTATCTAAACGTATCCATATTGGGGGTTTTATAAAATGCTCGTATTCGTATCCAATATTGTATCTGTATTTGTATCCTTGTCCATGCAACTTTGCCTTTTAGTAAGTATCTAGGCTAAGCAATGAGAATGTGTACTAAGAAGCGTATGGGAGATTGGTTTTGTTGTGACCAAAGATGCGATAGATTGAGAAAACAAAGTCTCAAGTCTAGGTGTGCTAAGAATGATAAGGGAAGAATTGTTTTGTTGTGACCAAAGATGCGATACATTGAGAAAACAAAGTCTCAAGTCTAGGTGTGCTAAGAATGGTAAGGGAAGAATTGTTTTGTTGTGGTGAGATTTGATAACTAATTAATTGAAAAGAATGCATCCTTAAATGCTCTTTAAGGATGCATGAGGGAGACTAGTTTGATTGTGATAAGGGTTGATAATTTTAAAGAAGAGAGTTGAGTCTAAATGTGCATTTGAATTTGGATGGATTTATATTTCAAAGGAAAAAAATTGAAAACAATGTGTGCTAATAAGATTCACAAGGGAAGACTTGTTTTGTTGTGAGATTTAATAACTAGAGTAAGTAACTGCAAATAATGCTTACTACGAATGTGTAGGGATGACTGGTTTTGTTGTGATGAGAATGCAAGAGGCTGGTTTTGTTGTGATTAGAGATTTGATAAATTTAAATAAGAGAGTAGAGTCTAGATGTGCATGTGAATTGGATGAATTTATAATTTGAAAGAAATAATTGAAAACAATGTGTACGAAGAGTGATGAGAGAAGAATTGTTTTGTTGTAAGATTTGAAAACTAGAGTAATTATTTGAAAAGAACGTGTACTAAGAATGCACATGGGGACTAGTTTTGTTGTGATAAGAGATTTGATAAATTTAAATAATAGAGCAAACTCTAGTTGTACATTTGAATTGGACGAATTTAGAATTCTAAGGAATTTTTTTTGAAAACGATGTGTTTTGAGAACGACAAGTGGATAATTGTTTTTTTGTGGTGAGGTATAACAACTAGTGTATGAGAATGGATTTGACAAAGGAATGCACTAAGTGGAATTTGGAGTTTCATAGAAATTAGTGAAATGAAAACAATGTGGACTAAGAATGACAAGTGGAGAATTGTTTTGTTGTGGTGAGGTTTGACAAGTAGAGTATGAGAATGGATTTGACTAAGGAATGCGCTAAGTGGAATTTGGAGATTCATAGAAATTGGTGAAAGGTGTAGGTGTGGCCTTGAACTACTTGATGGGAGCTTTGACCAATTGATCTTAATGGTTTTTTGTATCTACAAGAAAGTGTTTGCCTGTGTCTGCCTATGTTTTTACTTGAATATTGAAAACTTAGTCTAAGAAGCATTGTACGAACTTCACATTCTTTTGGGAAGTGTTGAGGCTCCCTTGATTAAATATTCAACCACTTTGTGATTGTTTGGAAGTACATCACCTAGTGCAAGTATATGACAATGCTATGGTATGAGGCAATTTCACACTCCCATGATTGCAATCGAGTCCTATTAATTAATTTAGTAATTTTAGGAAGTTGGAAGGGCACAAAGCAATCCATGCATAAGTTGTTGATATATCAAATTCTCAAGAAGTGACGTAATAAATTCTCAATTAATAGATTGTGCACAAGATTAGGGTTTAATTTTATTGATGCAATAATAGATCTAATTGATGACTAGTGGAGAAGTGGTTATGACAAAGGTTTTAGGGAATGATGAGTGACATTGTTTGACAAATATAAGAATAATACATTTTTATACATTTGGGTGCATGATTTCAACTTTTTGATGTACTTGGTGACAAGTGATAGTAGGACTAAATTGAGTTGGCTTGGGGGTTGCGATTAAAGTTGAATTTGGAAGATGGGTGCAACCTTGAAGTAGGACAAGGTTGCTTGGATAAACTTGACTTGGGTAGAGAAAGTATTAGTTTTATAACTGAGACTAATTTGAGTACGTTGAGTTAGTTGTAGTGTTTGACTAAACCAACAAAGCATTTGATGCAAGAGTATTTCGGGTGAATCGGCGAGCGACATCAACCCAAAAATATTTTCCATTTTGTTTGTTTGATTTCTTCTCTTCAATGTTAGTTTTGTGGTTTGGCAAACAAGTTAAAATATCATTTCTACTCTCCGGTGGTCAAACTGTGCAATGAGAGTTTTGGAACAAGGAATAGACATCAAATGTTTGACATAATAACTCAAAGAAATGTAGGCTTGCAAATTGTAGTGATTGCAAGATATGCACCAAATAGATTTGTCGAAAAGGCTGAAGACGCTCTTGAGCTAATGAAATTGGCTACCATTAGGATGAATAATCTAAAATGCCAACAACTTGTGCTGGATGCAAATGGTTTTGAGTTGCTTCTATTCAACCTTGTATCTGATTCTAATGTGACTGTTTGGACCAAAGCACTGGGTGCGATCTCTTCTTTAATTCGGCATAATAAGCTTGCTATAGTTGCATTTTGTTTGGCCAGTGGATATGCAACAGTGAGGGAAGCATTGACTACATAAGATGTTAGATTTCAAAGGAAAACATTGCGTATTACACAATAGCTTCTACATGAAAATGCAACTGACTATAATGTAGATATAGAGCTAGGGTTTCCTTGTCTATTTATACATTTGTCTTCTAGTGAAGATACAGATGTACATTAAGAAGCACTTAAAAGTCTTTTGGAACTTACTTGTAGTAACAAGGTAGACATTGCTGGTTTCACAGACAAGCAAGGAAATTTAAGGAAAGTTCTTCGAGAATGCATCATTGCTATCCAACAAGTGTCATCTGATGATTTGAGGGCAACACTAGAGAACTATAATGTTAGGGTTTGCAGCCTTCGAAAATGCAAATCTTTTCTCCATCAATTGGAGAACCATTTGACTTCTATTGGAGTTAAAATGCAAGTCTTCTGTTTTCTTTATCTATACAAAGGTGAGATGAAAAAGACATAGGGAGAAATCAAATAGATATCCAGATCAAGGAAGGGGAATGGGGAACAAAACTAGATAGTGAATACTTATTTAGAGGATGTTATGAAGAATTTGGAGAAAATGATGAAAGGACTACTCTGCAACTGGGGCATCCCATCCCACACGCTTCCCTGCCTCTCGCATGCTTCTAGTGGGGGTGCCATTAATGGCCTCCTCCTCTCCCGGGTACGATGGCGGCAACAAACAACTTAATACTCACAACTATAATAAAGACAGGAGAAAAAGTTTGTTAAAAGCATTATTGTTGACCCTAGAGCGACTGTTCTAGGAGGAGATAACACTACGCCTACAGAGGAGAGCATGCGAGACCATGCGATAGATGGAGAACGAGGAGCGAGACCCAAGAAAAGATCCTTCAAGCAGGCAGTCCAAAATGAGAGGGTTCTACCAGAAGGCGCCTCATTCATCTCATCCATCACCTACAGAGGAGAGCATGCGAGACCATGCGATAGATGGAGAACGAGGAGTGAGACCCAATCAAAGATCCTTCAAGCAGGCAGTCCAAAATGAGAGGGTTCTACTAGAAGGTGCCTCATTCATCTCATCCATCACCCAAGACTCAGAGGCAGCCGCAGGAGACGAAGGTAAGGTTCCGTTGCCTTCCAAACTCATCATTAAGCCTAATCCGCAAATGATAGTTGCAATTGAACAGGAGAAAAATAGACTTAGAGATAGTGCAATCTTTTTTGCTGCGGTTAATGTATCCAGAATACCTTCTAGAAATTACCTTAATGATAGGTTTCAGAAAACATGGAGTCAAAAACTAGGGTTTCACTTCTCGTATTGCAGAATGTTGCAAAAATGGTTATTTTTAATGTTCTTTGTTGATTCTAAATCCCAGAAAGCCATTGTTGATAGACAATTCTGGAGAGTTGGTCCTTATGAATTCAGAGCCATCCCATGGTCACTCGAAGCCTCACATAGTGAAGTTCTGGCACTCTCAAGCCCCAGGTGGGTGGTTATTAGGAATGTTCCTCCATTTTTGTTAAACCTAATTCCTCAAGCACTCGAACCAATAGGTAAGGTGTTGAGAGTAGATCAATCTAATGTCCTCATCCCACATACTGATGTTAGGGTTCTTATCTCCCTCAAACATGGTATAGATTTCCCCGAATCACTACATTTTGACCTTAGTGATTGCCCCATTGAATGCCCTGTTACCTTTCTGGGTGGTATTAACAGTTGCTATCTATGTAGGAAGGAAGGTCATAAGAAACAAGATTACCCTATTTTTAAAAAGTGTAATGCCCCGCCTCTTGGAAAGCCGCCCCCTCTACTGATAACCCTCATTCCCCTCCGCTTCTTCATTCTGTTAATGATCCTCCCATTGCCTCCCAACCTCTTACCTCTCCTATCCTCCCCACCCAGCCTGTACAAAGTCCACCTATTATGAACACCAATGCCGCAGCCTGGATGCAAGACTCAGCTAAAATATCTGTTACCCTTGATAAACTCAAAGGACAATTTGATAAACAACAAGCCCTCCCTTGCCTGACCTTCATGGTCCCTGAAGCAATGCTGGAACTCCCCAGTGCTAGTGAGCTAGACTTTAGATTGGGCCCTGGTTACGATTCTCCACAACCAAAGCATAGAACTCTCAATGCTCAACAAATATCATTAGAAAGGATCCAAACTAAGGCAGATAAGATAAGGTCTATCCCACGACCCAAGTGGAAGATATATTCTATTCTTCCTCCAGGTCAAGAATCTCCTGCTGACCAACCTCCTACCCTTGGTGTATCAATTAACAAGAATGGTAGCCCTGGGGATTTTTCTCTCCCTTCACTCCCCTACTGCAACAGGTTCTACTGATCAGGGCAGTGGTCTAGAGGAAGACAAATTGATCTCTAATCTGTCCCAGGATGACAAGCTCAATGAATTCTCGGTGGTAGTAATCCCAACACCTCCTCCCCTCCCACCCCCACCTGATCAGTGGAAATACAAATCTAGGAGGAAGAGAAGCACATAATTACCCACCTTGTCAAAGGACATAGTTGGGATGGAGGTTGGGCAGGCGAAGGGTCTTGAGCTTGAGTAAGGAGAGATCAGCAGAGATCAGGAAGCTTCCACCAGAGAAGAAGGTGATAAGTTCATCTCCAACTCAGAGACATAGGTGAAACATAAGAAGGATAGTAAGCCCAAAAAGAAAAGCTCATAGGATGATGTGGATGGGGTTATCCTTAAGAAGAAGAGAGGAAGACCTCCCTTGATGAATTGTAACCCTAAACCTTTTAAAAATCCAAAGAATAATATACCCCAATATTTCAAGAGTTTTAGAACTCCCATGGACACTGACAAATAATATTTTCTCATGTCATTCAATTTTGCATCTTAGAATGTTAGAGGTTTGGAATCCTCTGACATAAAATATGCAGTCAAGAGATTCCTGCAAATGCGTAAGGAGATTGACATTCTTATGCTGCAAGAAGTCAAGGCAGTAGGCTTTACACTAGACATTGCATTGAAATGTATTTGGAAGGATGCAATTGCATATTCTTCGAAGCATCAGAGGGGTAAAGGAGGGACTTCTATTTTGATTGGTCCTAAGTGGAGGAAAGCTATCAAAGAATGGGGATTCTCTCCATGCAACAGAGTAGTCTGGGTTACATTTAAGGTTGAGGATTAAGTCTTTGGAATCTATTCTATTTACGCTCCCAATGACCATCATTGTAGAATAGATTTGTGGAAATGGATCTCAGATCTAGATAACATTCCTTGGATCTTAGTAGGGGACTTTAACATGGTTGAGAGAGCTCAAGACAAGGTGGGAGGTATGAGATTTGAATGGAAAGGGAATGAACTTGTATTCTGGATCCGGATGATGTCTAAACTGAACTTATTTGATCCTTTCGCTGGGAAGAAAAGAGACTCAAAAGGGGTGCGGTTTACTTGGTCCAATTTCCAAAGAGGAGATAAGAGGATCTACTCAAGGCTGGATAGATTTTATATGGATAAACATCTCTTCAGTTGTCCCCTACCTGCTGGGGACAATTGTGTTCAAGTTAACCCCTACACCCTTTCAGATCACCACCCTATTTTAACCTCTATTCACCTAATCTCATGACAAAGGGACACACCTTCTAGAAAATCTAGTTTTGCACTTAATTCATCTCTGCTAAAGGATGAAGATGTGCAGACTACCATTAAAATGATAGCATGACATAATGAGGAAGTTGTTCAGCATGGGTCTGAGTTAAATAGATGGAATCAAACCCACAAAATCCTAACAGAGGATGCTTAACATTATAGGGAAGAAGAAGGCCAAAGATGCAAGGGGAGAAGAATACAGATTAGTTGAGAGTCTGCAGGAGGTTGAACTTTAGATTCAGGACAAGCCCTCAAATCCAAGGCTGTTGGACAAAGTGATGTTCTGTAGGGACTCCCTTAGAAAGCTACAAGTAGCTAAGACCAGGGGTGCTAAGGTGAGAGCCAGGATCAACTAGCTCAACCTAGTAGACAAGGGGTCTAAATTCTTCTTCAAAACTTAAAAAAAGGAAGCTAGGGATAGAATTGCTTGCATCATGGATCAAGGTGAAACTATCACATCCCAAGAAGGTATTGTGTACACCTTATCAAAGTTTTACAGTAATCTATTAACCACGGAAGATAATGACTCTATGGATAGGGCTAGGCAGAGGATTAGAGGGATCATCCCTAAGAAAGTATTTGAAGAGGATGCAACTATAATAGGGAGGGATCTCTCAGTGGAGGAAGTCAGAAATGCAATTTTAAGCATGGCCAATGACAAGGTTCCTAGTCTTGATGGGCTTACAGTTGAATTCTTTAAAACTAATATTAGTTGGGTGTGCAATAGTCTACACAAGACCTTCATTGAGGCCATTGCATCTGGCACCTTAGGTTCTGCATTGAATGTTGGCCCGATTAAGTTGATCCCCAAGGAAGGTGATAGACTTCTGATCGAGAATTGGAGGCCTATCACTCTGCTTAATGTAGGATACAAGATCCTTGCCAAAGCTGTCTCCCTACGAATTGTCAATGTGCTTCCTAAGGTCGTTAATAATACACAAACAAGATTTGTTAAGGGGAGATACATCTTAGAAAACCTGGTTACATACTCGGAAGCTATGGAATGGGCCAAATCATCAAGACAACAAGGTGCTATGTTTCTCATTGACTATGAGAAGGCTTATGATCGTATTGAATGGAAATTTATCATGTTAATGCTAGAGTGCCTGTGGTTCCCACCCTCCTTTTGTAAAATGGTCTGTACCTTACTCCATGGAGCTATGGCGGAAGTAGAGATCAATGGAACCAGATCATAATTCTTTGAGATTACTAGGTCCATCAAGCAGGGATGCCCTCTTTCCCCCTCCCTCTTTGGAATAGCTGCAGACTCTCTCCATTACCTGCTTAGGGATGATACCCTATCTCCTATAGTGAAAGACATTTATCTTCCCAATGGACAAGAGGTGTCCAACATTCAATTTGCTGATGACACAACCATCCTTCTGAACCTTGAAGAGAATAATATGGTCTACCTTATGAACAAGCTGGACTTGTTTTGTCTGGCCTCATGCAGTAAGATCTCTATCTCCAAGTCTACAATGCTGGGTTGGGATCAAAATCCCCCGAGATGGTGGAACAAGTTTGAATTAGAATGGGGGATGCCCTAACCATATTGTGAGATACTTAGGAATTCCATTTGCTGTGGATCCTAATATTAATAAAATGTGGTGTTGGGTCAAAGATAGAATTCTCAAGAAACTGAATAAGTGGGACAACAACCTCCTCTCCTTCCTAGGAAGGCTACAAGTTTGTCAAAAAATCCTTTCTTCTTACCCCATTTACTTCTCTTTTGCCTGAGTTTTTAACCACAACCAGTTTAGGTTTATTCATAAGTTTGTCAGGGATGTTCTTTGGTCTGATGGTAGAGGAAATAGGAAGTCACATGCTGTCTCATGGGAATGGTGCACCAGAGAGAAAGCCTAGGGTGGACTAGGGCTAAAGGATCTCAGCACACAAGGTATAACACTAACAATTAAATGGATTGCTAAAGCCTCCACAAGGGAGGAACCATGTATGATCTTTATTAGAAACAACCTAACTAGGGCTCATCCCAACAAATCCAAGTCCTGGACTAATCTGTGCTATTCAGACCTACTTGGTATAGAGAGAAATGTAGCTGTGCAAGGCTCCAATGTCTTCAAATCCATCTGGAAGAGCTGGAAATATGTGTGGAAATTCCTAGGTAACATTGGTCCTTCAGAAGGCAGTGGAGTGGTATGTGGTTCAAAGTCTCTGTGGTGGAATTTGAAACATAAAAATAAACCTCTGGCTTTATTAAAAGGATGCTCCGCAAGGAAATGGGCAGAGAAAGGTGTCAGTAAGTTTCAAGATGTGATTCAGAATGGAAAACTTATTCCATGGGAGATGGTGGAATCAAAATTTGGTTTACCCAAATCTCAAATGAGAACTTATGCAATACTCTATGCCGCCATTAACAACCTGGGGCTTGTGAATGAATGTTGTTCTCCATACATGTGCTCCTTTGAGCCTACATGGCCAGACAGTTCCCCCTTACACCTTGTCATGTCTAAATACCTTTATCACCTACTTACCCATAATCCTGATATATTCTCCCATGCTAATTCCAAATGGCAACTTGATGCTCCTATTTCTGATTGGAACAAATACTTTACCTCCATCTGGACCAGACCTATTGAACCCAAAATCCTCTATTTTATGGCGGTTCCTTCTGCATAAGCTTCCCTTTAAGAAACTTGGTGGTGATCCTAACCTGTGCTCTATTTGTAAACAACCTGAATATGTCTTCCATGTCTTTTTTGAATGTCTCTTTGCCTTTGAAATCTGGAAGATGTTTTGTCTCACTTATAATTCACACTTCAATAGTTTGCATGTCATTTCTAGGCACATTAATAGAAACAAATTTTGTAATGTTTTTTAGTCTATACTTTCTTCTATTATATTGTGGGTTATTTGGAAGGCTCGTAATAATGATGTATTGGCAGGGAAGGACATGAATCTTACTGAGTCTCTAAGGAGGCTCATATAATTTGATGTTTCCTTGCAGGTCACAACAATCATTAAAATAAAGGAAAGCATTTCCTACGGATCCTGAGAGATGGAAACACCACCATTGAAAAGAAGAAAATAACACATGGCTATACTACCATGAAGTCTGGAACTGAATTTGACAACAATCTTGCTGATTTCACAGACAAAGTTAAAAAGCCCAATCAGGAGCTACCTACAGAAGGAGGAGGAATAGAGGCTAATGCAACTACCTACAGAGTCCATGAGATCATTGGATACACTGCTGTATCCCCTGATTCTAATGAGTCAGATGCAAAACATGATATCTCTTCTGATTAGTTAGCTGTCTGGTGTTATAGTTATTTTGTATAAACTAAGAAACAATTCTCAGTGATAGCAATTGTAAAATTTGAGCCTCTTTTTGATCTGTCTGTGGACATCAATCCAACCCATGATGTAATGTTTCATAAACTCTGACGTATCTACTTTTATAACCTCTGATATGCAATAGAAAAAAGGAGAATGGGGAGCATAGAAAGACATTAATATGAATAAAATAAACCAGTTTTTGTAGATTGTTGGAAGGGCGTTTGAAGGAGGCATCAAGGGTGGGTGTGGCTGCGTAAAACCTAACATGGAAAGGTTGTAGGTTGCATAGAGTATGGGTTTGATCCAAAAGGATGGAATTGGCGAAGGAGTGTGCAAAAACAACTCATATGGGTTTGGCCTGAAGACACAAAGCTTTGAGAGCCAATAATGCTTTGTAAGAGGATGTGAGTGTGTTGGCATAGTGCAAATTGAGGGGTGAGCAGTTTGAGATAGGCTATAGGATATCCCATGTATGTACTAAAGTTTTTATGCAAATTTGAGATGAAATAAATTGTATTTCATTGTTGCAATGTGGTGTTGAGTTTAAAGATAAAGTCTTTGTTTCATTGATAATTGTTGTGCTTGAGTTGTGTTTTGGAAACAAGGGGTTTGATTCTTTCTTGCATCATCACTTCTCATGACAAGGTTCTAAATTCAAAATACCATCCTAATTTATAGGATTCAATAGTCACTTAAAGCCACTTCAAAATTTGGTATGGTAACATATAATGAATATCTCTCATCTATCTTGATTATTAGTGGTCTTGGATTCATTGACCTTAAGATCACTAGTGAACTAGTAATAACTAATGTGCTTTTGTATTTTTTTTCATTCACTATGTCCATATCAATACTTTCTATCCAATAATGTACAAAAGTACAAATTTAAGGCACCTAACAACTTATATCTTAAGAAAGGATGCATATGAAGTTCAACATGTGGAAATAAATAAGGTAAATGTGGTTCATCCTGAAACTTAGAGACTAGAAATAAATGATATCAACAAACATAAATATACTCTACCAAATTGTATGAATATAGAAATCCATATACATATGTATTGTTGACATTTGTAATTTGGGACTAGATTATCTTCCTCAAGATGTAGTGAAAGAACAAATCCACAAATAGTTCACATCATAAAGATTAATGTCTAAAGCAATAATCTCCAACTCATATAAGTACATACCATTAATTATTATGGTATTATATAGAGATGAAAATATCCTTTAATTAAATATCTAGGCTAATCAATTGTTTTAAATTAATATAAAAATAAATCTACATACAAGAGTCTAGACTAGACATGCTCTTGAATTTGGAGTATCTGGAATTGAAATATAGATAGAGTAATTGAAAAGAATGCGTGCCTAGAATTTGGAGGGGACATTGGTTTTGTTATAGTAGAGATTTAATAATTGGAATATTAGATTATATTTGACAAGAGATAATTGTGAAAAGTTCATTATGTGAAACTTGGAATTGTGTAGAGACAAATCAAGGGTGTAGGGTGGTCCTAAACCTCATAATGTTTCCTTTGACCTTTTTGGATGGATTCACCCATTTTGGAAGGAATATGAGATTGGATTTGACACTAGATGACTGCGACAAATATTTACATGAAATTTGGAATTGTGTATAGATAGATCAAGGGTCTAGAGTGGCCTTAAACCTCCCACTATGGGCCTTGGAATTTTTGGATGGCTTCACCCTTTTAATCATAAATATTATAGTACCTAAAAGGAAATATTTTCTATGTTTTTACTTGTAAACATTGAACTTGGTGGTCTTAAACTTCTTAAGGCAATGGGTCATCCTTGAGGCTTCCTTGATTGATTTAATTAAACCATTTTGTGACAAGTTGAATGATACATCAATAAATGCTTGTAATATACCCACAAGTAGCTTTACAATGGCTTATACAAGAGATTCATAAAATTTGTTGGGATGTGTAACTTCTCTCACCTCAATGACCACCAATAAGATAATTATAATGTTATAGAGATGAATAGAAATTTTTTAGAATGATAGAAAAGAAGAATACAATTATTTACTATATGTTTGTTATTGCCAAGTCGGTCTATAAACTAGGATTATCTATTTAATTTCTAGATTCATCTATGTGAATTTTAAAGACCTCTATTTAAGGACAACTTGTAATGGGTTTAGCATCAAGCAAGTTCCACCTGATCAAGTATGATGAATATAACAACATTCTTAAATGATTTATTATTATTTTAGTAATGGATTAATGAAAGATGACGTGCAAAAATAATTGGGTATAAGTTTGTGTAATTTTTTCTAAATTCTTGTGCGTTCGCATCTTCATCCACCCCATTAGAGAAGGTCAGAGGTTCCAGGTTAACTTGATGAATAATAACAAAAATTATAGCTGTTCAAGTATGATTAATGTAACAACATTCTCAGCTGATGCGTTATTTTAATAATAGATTAATGGAAGATGATGTGCAACAACACTTGAGTTTAAGTTTGTGTATTTATTTCTAAATTATTGTGTGTTCATATCTTGATCCACCCCATCAAAACTTGATCGAGTCATGTTAAGGATTTGACCAATTCAACAATTTTGTAATAAGTTGAAAGATACACCAAGCAATAAATGTATACAAGGTTGGCAATGATGTAATGAATACTTGAGACTTGACACAATTAATGCTCAAGTAGTAAAATTATTGAAGAATTAATGTCTAATTTTTCCATCGACTTTGAAATTCGCAGTACTGTTTTGAAATTCTGGCATGAAAAGTGGTGATGGAAATATATAAACTCTGTTATTTATTTTATGCTACTTTTTGGTGTTTGGTTCCTCCATTTTGATATTCTAGAGACATCATTTTTGCATAAAATCAAGGGACAACATTTCACTTTTGTGCTTGCAGCTAGGGAGGAGATTGCGAGTCTATAGAGTGATTTTTTCTTCGCTTACGGACAACCATACATGTGATACTTTTAGTAGGTTCCCCACCACAAGGGGAAGGTGTCCAAGCCCTCTTTGAAAGAGAATCAACAACAAGAAAAAAATGCTAAGAATGTTGTACGTCAACAACCAAGGGTTGACGCAAACCAGGAGCGACAACAGTTAGAGAAGGGTCCATGCAGCCGGACGAGACCACATCAACAAAAAGAGGTGGAGTCAAATCCATCAAGTTAGAGGAGACAAACTCAGTAGAAGTATCACCCCGTGGGGAGTCACCATCATCTTGTGAAAAGTCATTAGAGGAAGATTCAGAGGCTCGAACATTCAAATTATCATCATTTGCATCCCTCTACCAAGTGGAAACACCTCTTTGACATGCTAGAGAACTATATGTAGCCAAATGACCAGTAGAGAAGCAATGTCAACCCTGAAAGGGGAGGCCTTTAGAGTCTGAAAGGGGAGGATTCAATTATAATTGATGCACTTCAAATTTGCATCACTTTAACAAGCACAATAGTCAAAATTAACTGTGCATTTGCCACAAGAGCCAACAAGATTGGTGTCTATATTCAATAGTCGCTTGTTGAGCCAGTAATTTGGAGGCATCTCCAAATATTTATCTGAATATTTACAACTTTTAGTGAAATTTTGTATCCAAACTATTTTTGGCAAAGATTTAGATCTCTATAGACCTCAATTTCGAGGCTAAAATTTGCTTGGATGTACTTTTCACGGGGTAGGAAATAAATTTATTTATTGATTAGAATTTTTCTTTAGTCATTAAAATGTCTATTTGCTTTCAAATGGAGGTATTTTTTTCTTGAAATTTAAGTTTCCTTTGACAAATGGGAGACTGTCAAATTAAAAGAAAATTGCATGACTATTCATCTTGTTCATCGTACTTTCCTCCATCTCAATCCCCTCTCACAATTGTAAAGGAAATATTTGTAACTTGTAAACCTTGAAAAATGTATTTTGTTGTGCATTTAAAACAAAATTGAGAAAGTTTAAATAACCATAACTTTCATTTGGCATCCCAAAATTGGGGGTCATTTTTATGAACGTGGTTATTCTTTTGAGTTCGATCCAGTGGAGATGATTCAACATTCTCACTATAAATCGCTCACTCCAAATTGTGTTGCCTTATGTGCTACACTTAGAAAGTACCATTTGTAATGCCCCCATCTCTAGTTCACATTTTGAGGGTTATATCATGTCATCTATGATGAATTATAACTGATTGAATGTTTGAAGATGTTAAGTTGATGATCACCAAGACACATAAATTTGATGCAAGACATTAAATCAGTTAATGTATTGTATTGTCATTGATGTCAACTTGATATAATCTATATGGTCATGTACATACTGCTAAAGACTTCAAAGAACCAATGATTCAAAGGCTATGCTACCAGTAATGCATAAAAGTTAAGTATTTGCAAAGTGACTATATACACCGACAGAGTGCACACCAACGGACAAAGTCACAGTGTTACTCGACGAGCAAAAGAACAACATTACCGACGAGAAAAGTCACATTGTTAACCGATGAGCAAAGCACAGTGTAACTCGACGGACATAATTACAGTGTTGCCCGACGGATAGACAACACTGATGGACGGAGATCCTGAAGACAACTGAAGTTCCACCGACGGAATAGTCAGTTGCCACCGAAGACTAACTGAAGTATTGACCGACAAAACAAAGAGTTCAGAAATGACAAAAGGCTTAGCTATCAAGAGCTAAATATAGACTTAACTGGTAATTATCATTGTTTTAATCAACAAGATAAAGCCAAAGATAAGTAAAGGATTTAAAGTTGTTTTGTCCAGTTGGAAAGAAGATCTTTACGAGATAAAACATGAGTTTTTCTTTAAATTTAATTCGTGAGAATTGTGGATCACGCCAAGATCAAGAAAGCCAAGAAACTGTGAAATCATGTCTATATAAGAGACAAGATAATTCAATGTGAATTAGGGGAGTGACAAGAGAATATATGCTGAACAGATTTTGAAGGAGAAGAAAATCTTCATTCAGACCTGATCAATCAAGCTGAGGAAAGAGATAAATTTTGCAGACACTGACGAATAGTGATACAACATCACAGAGAAGAACAGTGTGGAGCAAAGGTAATGAATTGATAACATTGATCAGAAAGGTAATGTACTTACAATAGATCTGAAAATCTACAATTCTAGTTGTATATGTGAACAGATCAATTTACTGTTTCAATTTAACCATTGAAGCATCAAGTCTCTTAATCGAGTAGGACTTAAAAGTATTTTCTAATTGAAATACATCCCAAGGAGTATCAAAAAGTTTGTTCATACAAAGTAGCATTGGATATGCTTGATACCTACTGATAGGCCAAGTGAGTGTTTGATCAAGGATGGTAGCATTAGATGCCAGATACTAAGTGACAAACTATTCATTTAAATCCTCTAGCAAGGTCACACCTAACAGTGTGTTTGTAACCTTTAACAGGGTTGGCTCTTCACCAAGCTCACTTTAGAAGAGTGAAAATTTGGGTTACCGGTCCTAGTGGTTTTTCCCTTAACAGGGTTTCCACATTAAAAATCCATGTGTCAATGTGTTTATGAGTCATTACTTTATTGTTTTGCATTTCACATAAGTAAATATGGATTGATCAGTATACACTAGTTATTTACTGTATTTAGGTAAATAGAAAGACTTCTAATCAGTAAAAGTAAGAATAAGGTTTGAAAGAGTAATCTGAGCAGTAGTTATTTGTTATTAATATTTCAAGGCAATCATCTTGTAGGAATGAAGATAAGTAGAGGCTTATAAATGTGGTAATAAGTTTTTGGGTTGATTTAAAGATTAATTTTTGAGGCCACTGATTCACCCCCTCTCAGTTATTATAACAATTGGTATCAGAGCTTGTGTGCTTAGAAAGGGAGTTTAACAACTCAAGCAAAAGATCACAAGATGTAGAGATGAGATGTGACCAAGTTGAATAAAGAAAAATTTGTATCATGGCAAAGCAGGATAAGACTCCACTTATCAGGTATTGGCAGTGATGTTACTCAATACTTAGATACAGAATATGTGTTGCCCACAAGAGCACTCACAGTTGAACAAATGAGAGATAAGCATGAGCATAATTGCATGATAATAGAGCTTTCTTCCTCACTCTCTGATGCTGAATTTGAAGATTACAAAACATGCACAACTGCAAAGCAGATGTGGGATAAATTAAAGCTTGTACTTGGTGGTGATATAAATGTTCTGAGAGCCAAGGCAGAAAGCCTTAGAGGAAAGTTTGATGATCTCAAAATGAAAGAAGGTAAAAACATCACACAGTACAACACAAGAATCAAAGAGGTAGTCAATGCTATCCGAAGAGTTGGAGGTGTACTAGATGAAGAGACAATGGTAAGTAAAATTCTAAGAACCTTACTGCCTACTTATGCTATTACAGTATCTGCCATGCAAGAAATGAGAGCAGTAGTAAATAAAAATGTTACTCTAGATAGTTTGATTGGAAGACCGATTTCATTTGAGATGAATAAATTTGATAATAGTGTCTTACCAAACATAGAGTCTGCATTCAAATCTTCTTTGAGAATAAGTAAATCAAGTCGTAAACACACTATGAGAAAAGATAGTGAAAGTGAAAGTGAAGAAGAAGATCTTGATGAAATTGAAGCACTTATGGCTAGAAGAATGCAGAGAGGCAAATGTAAATTACCACTTGTATGTTTTAATTGTAAAGAGATTGGACACTTTGCTGCAAGATGTCCTAACGGAAGAAAATATGACAAAAGTAATGACAGATCATTTGAAAAGAAGTTTGACAGAGGTGATAATCGAGATTACAGAAGCAACCGATAATCAGAAAGAAGAGATACCCGAGACTACAAGGACAAAGGAAAGAAGGCTAGTTACCTAGCTACATGCAAAGATGAAGATACTGATACCAAATCTGATGAAGACATCGAGATGGTTTTTGTGGCAGTAAAAGATGATTCAGATGAAGATGAAAGGTATGTAGAAACTGCACTCATATCTAAAGTTAACAAGAATGATATCTAGATCATAGATAGTGGCTGCACTCACCACATGACCAGTGACATAGAATATTTTAATATATTTGAGTATTATAATGGTGGTACAGTAAGAATGGGTAATGACAAACCTTGTCCAGTTGAAGGTAAAGGAACTATAATGTTGAATAACCTGATAAAAAGTGAAAATGCTTATTGGGTGAAAGGATTGAAATATAATCTATTGAGTGTTTCTCAGCTGAATAATTCAGGTCACCGAGTATCATTTGATAATAAGAAGGCAAAGATCTTCAATGAATCAGGAAGATTGATCAGAACTGGTGAATAGACTAAAGGTAACTTATTCTATTTGAATGATACTGACACCACTTTCTTAATGGATAGAAACGAAGACATATGGTTATGGCATAAAAGATTTTCATGTAAATTTTGACAACATGATAAAGATAAGCAAAAAGAGAAATGTAAGAGGCTTATCGAGCATGTCAAAGCCAGACAATATCATGTGCAAAAATTATCAAAAAGGTAAGATGACAAAGTCTAGTTTCAAAAGCAAAACCCATACATTTGATGCTATTCTAGAATTAGTCCATACTGATCTATGTGGACCCATGAGGAAAAAGAGTTACTATGGTGATAGATATTTCATTCTCTTTGTTGATGATTACTCTAGAATGATGACAATTATGTTTCTCAAAGATAAATCAGAAGCATTCAAGATGTTTAAATGGTACAAAACAATGGTAGAAAAACAAAGTGGTAAGGAATTGAAATGCTTAAGATCAGATAGAGGAGGGGAATTTATTTAAGATGAATTCACTAAATTTTGCAATGAGCATGGAATCAAAAGATAGGTCTCTGCACTGAGAACACCACAACAAAATGGAAATGTTGAAAGAAGGAACATATCCATTGTTGATTGTGCAAGGACACTAATGATAGAGAAAGGCATCACCCAAATATTCTGGAGGGAAGCTATCAGTACTACTATTTACACATTGAACATAGTACAATTGAAAAAAGACATCAAGAAGACACCCTATGAGCTATGGTATGGTTACACACCCAATGTAAGTTACTTCAAGATCTTTGGTAGTCAATGTTATATCTTCAAAGATGATAGAAATGGAAAGATTGAATCCAAAAGTGATGAAGGTATCTTTATAGGGTATTCCACCAAGAGCAAGGCTTATAAATGTCTCAATAAAGCCTCTAACAAAATTGTTGAAAGTGCAAATGTAAAGATATATGAGTTTGCAGAGAAGAATGAAAAGGAAAGCACAAAAGAACCAGAGGACTACAATAGGTTTGTTTACAATGAAGAACTTAACACTCTACCCGAACAAAAATGTATAGCTCCCGAGCAACATAATAATGCAACCGAGCATTAGGCTGCAAATATCGAAAATCAGGATATTGCTCAAGATGATGTACCGAGCGATGGAGATCAGAATGAAGGACAAAATGATGATCAAGATGATAGACAAATAATTGAACTTGTACTTGCCAAGTATGTCATCAGGAAACATCTAGAGAACCAGATCATAGGAGACAAGAAGGCTAGTATGAGAACCATAAGTAAGTCTCTAAACACAAGATGTCTAATTTGTGATTTTGAGCCACAAATCTGTCAATGCTGCACTTGATAATGAAGAATGGATTAGTGCTATGAATAAAGAAATTGAGCAATTTTTTTTAAAAATAAGACATGGACACTTGTAACAAGACCAAATGACAAGAATGTCATTGGTACCAAATGGATATTCAAAAATAAGATGAATGAGAATGGAGAAGTCACCAGAAACAAAGCAAGACTAGTATGCAAGGGGCATGCAAAGAAGAAGGGATTGACTATGGAGAAACCTTTGCACCCGTTGCTAGGCTAGAAGGAGTGAGAATATTACTTGCTTATGCTGCATTTAAAGGATTCAAGGTATACCAGATGAATGTCAAGTCTGCATTCCTAAATGGAATACTTGAGGAAGAGGCATACATTGAGCACCATAAGGGTTTGTTGATCCAACCAAGAGGAACATGGTATGTAGACTACACAAAGCCTTGTATGGATTGAAACCAACACCGAGAGCTTGTTATGAAAGACTTCATTCCTGTCTCATAAGTATTGGATTTGTAAGAACTAGTGAAAATAGTAATCTTTATTTGAAGGAAGATACTGATGCTAACATTTTGATTGCTGAAATATTTGTTGATGACACCATATTTGGAGGCAATGATATGTATGAAAATCATTTGCAAATGAAATGAGAAAAGAGTTTGATATGTCTATGTTTGGAGAGATCGAGTTCTTTCTTGGTCTACAGATCATGCAACAAGATGAAGACATTTTCATTACACAATCCAAAAACATCAAGGAAGTGCTAAAAATATTCAAGATGGAAGATTCCAAGCTAGTTGGAACACTGATGGAAACTGGGTGTAAGCTGGAAAAGGAGGACAAGTCACCTAAGGTAAATCAAACTTTGTACAGATTAATGACTGGAAAACTCATGTATGTTGTACATACTAGACCAAATATTGCACATGCAGTAGGAATAGTTGCAAGATTTTCAGCTAATCCAAGGGAATCACATATGACTGTTGTGAAAAGAATCCTAAGATATCTGAAGAATATCGAGGACTATGGCTTATGGTATAGAAGAGAAGAAAAATTTGAACTTAAGGTCTTTACCAACGCTGATTGGGCTGGAAACATTGATGAGAGAGCACAACTAGTGACATACTTGTCACATGGATCAGCAAGAAGCAAGGATGCATTTCTCAGTCTACTGTAGAAGCTGAGTATGTTGCTACTGCTGCAAAATGCTCAAATATTGCATGGATCAAACAATTACTGGAAGGTATGAATATGAAAATTATTGAACCAGTAATTATCTATTGTGACAATACCAGTGCAATTAATATTTCCAAGAATCCATTCATGCATGCTAAGATAAAGCATATTGCTATCAAGTATCATTATTTGAGAGAAAAATTTCAAGAAAAGGAGGTAATACTTGAGTATGTGCAATCAAAGGAATAATTAGCTGATATCTTCACCAAGCCACTACCCAAGGATACATTTGAGTACTTGAGAAAGAGACTAGGGGTCAAACCCTTGTCTACTAGTCAGTAAGATGACTAGAAGGCTACATCGGCCTACATATTCTCAGAATATCATTCATGTTGATGCAAGCAAAGAGATGGACTTCAAAGATACATCTGTACACAACAAGGTATTTATCTACACCAAGCACCAGAGTTGTTATATTGCTGATAGATTGTGAAATTCAAGGAATATATTGAATGGCTAGAAAGGATTGTTTGACATTACTGTCAAATATTTGTTTGGCATTGTTGTCAAAGGGAGAGATTATATCCATTATCACATTATCCAAAGGGAGAGATGTAACCAGGAAGGGAGAGTACATACAAAGGGAGAGATTGCTGTCAAGAGAGAAAAGAGACATCAAAAGAAAAGAACAGTCAAAGGGAGAGAGTTTGACAAAAGAAGAGAACACATCACATCAGAAGAAGAATAATTCTACATCTATCCAGTGAAGGGATTGAAGACAGATGAAGAGCTGCAAGAATAAAATCTAAGCTATGTGATCTTACCAAGGACCAAATATTTGTATCGGTTATAGTACATAAGATTGGTAGTTTGATGAACTTCAACTGTTATATTTCATATTGTATTAGTGATAATATAGTGTGATAACATAGTGTGTTTTCATCAATGCCAAAGGGAGAGATTGATGAACTATAACTGATTGAATGTTTGAAGATGTTAAGTTGATGATCACCAAGACACATAAAGTTAATGCAAGACATTAAATTAGTTAATGTATTGTATTGTCATTGATGTCAACTTGATATAATCTGTATGGTCATGTACATACTGCTAAATACTTCAAAGAAGCAATGAATCAAAGGCTATGCTATCAGTAATGCATAAAAGTTAAGTATTCACAAAGTGAATGTATACACCGACGAACAAAGTAAACCAATGAGAGAAAAGTCATAGTGTTACTTGACGAGCAAAAGCACAACATTACCGATGAGCAAAGTCACAGTGTTAACCGACGAGCAAAGCACAGTGTAACCTGACGAACAAAATTACAGTGTTGCTCGACGGATAGACAACACCGACGGACGTAGATCCCAAAGACAAGTGAACTCTCACCAAAAGAACAGTCAGTTGTCACCGATGACTAACTGAAGTATTGACTGATAGAACAAAGAGTTCAGAAATGACAAAAGGCTTAACTGTCAAGAGCTAAATATAGACTTAATTGGTAATTATCATTGTTTTAATCGACAAGATAAAGCCAGAGATAAGTAAAGGATTTAAAGTTGTTTTGTCCAGTTGGAAAGAAGATCTCTATGAGATAAAAAATGAGTTTTTCTTTAAATCTAATTGGCGAGAATTGTGGATCACGCCAAGATCAAGAAATCCAAGAAACAGTGAAATCATGTCTATATAAGAGACAAGCTAATTCAATGTGAATTAGGGGAGTGACAAGAGAATAGATGCTGAAGAGATTTTGAAGGAGAAGAAAGTATTCATTTAGACCTGATCAATCAAGCTGAGGAAAGAGATAAATTCTACAAACATCGACGGACAATGATACAACAGCACAGAGAAGAACAGTGTGGAGCAAAGGTATTGAATTGATAAAATTGATCAGAAAGGTAATGTACTTACAATAGATTTGAAAATTTGCAATTCTAGTTGTATATGTGAACAAATCAATTTAGTATTTCAATTTAACCATTGAAGCATCAAGTCTCTTAACCGAGCAGGACTTAAAAGCCTTTTCTAATTAAGATACATCCCAAGGAGTATCAAAAAGTTTGATCATACAAAGTAGCATTGGATATGCCCGATACCTATTGACAGGCCAAGTGAGTGTTTGATCAAGGATGGTAGCATTAGATGCCAGATAATAAGTGACAAAATATTCATTTAAATACTCTAACAAGGTCACACCTAACAGTGTGTTTGTAACCTTTAATAGGGTTGGCTCTTCACTGAGCTCACTTCAGCAGAGTGAAAATTTGGGTTACCGGTCCCAATGGTTTTTCCCTTAATAAGGTTTCCACGTTAAAAATCCACGTGTCAATGTGTTTATGAGTCATTAATTTATTGTTTTTCATTTCACATAAGTAAATCTGGATTGATAGGTATACACTAGTTATTTACTGTATTTCGGTAAATAGAAAGATTGCTAATCGGTAAAAGTAAGAATAAGGTTTGAAAGAGTAATCCGAGCAGTAGTTATTTGTTATTAATATTTCAAGGCAATCATCTTGTAGGAATGAAGATAAGTAGAGGCTTATAAATGTGGTAATAATTTTTTGGGTTGATTTAAGGATTAATTTTTAAGGCCACTGATTCACCCCCCCTCTCAGTTATTCTAAAAATCTAAACCACAATCTCATCATTTTTGACATGAAACTAAATTCAAACAATTATTTTTCTTGGAAACAAGGGCTACTGACTAAATTCCATGAACATCATATATTTTCCTATCTCTTTGCTCATTCCCGAGCTAGATGACAAATGAAAAAATGAAAAATGGTTTAACAAACATGATGAGATGTATGGACTATTAGGTATTATAGTTTGGAATGGATATTTTCATCACATAGATTACATTGAATGCCCTTTCATTGCTTGGACTATTATCCTAACACATATTATGGCATCTACAATTAAGGCCACTTAATTTCCTCTTGTTGAGGATATTTATTCTACTTCAATTTAGGATATTTCATCTAATGTTTCTAATACCGAGTTCATCAATGCTTCTTTGACAACTTCCCACAACATAATTGTTATAATCTTCCTAAGATAGAAGATTGGGACATTGCATCCTTGTTTGTAGAGAATCACATTTCCAACTTGGAGGACACAATTGAGGACATTCATATCCTCTTTTTTGATAAGTACTATGGAGTCATGTCATCTTTTGATGTTGTGGGCACACATTCAAACCCTTCTATTTCATCTTTGTCTACATTTTCCTCTATCACAGGAGTACCAAATTCTTATTGGTCCTCTTATCACCATACATCCATGGTCATTGTACCTAATTCATCCTATCAACAACTCTCACACTTTGGCATTGGCTTAGAGATATTTGAGCAAAATTTGGAGGGATCAACATTGTCTTTGGGCTATGATCTACATTGGTTTTCATCAAATTCTAGATTGCCAAATTTATCATTGTGGCCTAGAAAAATTCATTCGACTATTGACATGGAGACATTTGAGCAGAGTACAAGGGCATCATACGTCATGAGTTTTCTTCTCTCATATTACTTCTAAGATTAGGAAGACAACTTCCATATTTTTTGTGGGTTTATTTCTTCCTAAGAGGATTAATATTGTTTGTCGGGCTTGTATAAACTTCAACATTCATTGTAAGACATCTACCATTACCGTATCATATGGGAGGTATTTTTTCCTCACTTGAGATTTAGTACTTCTCATATTTTATCCTCGTTTAAGGAGTTTTCTTAAAAAAAGTTCTCTTTTATATTAGTGCATTGTACTTGGGCACTTTGGCTTTAATGCTAGGACCCACTTTTCTCTTCACCTAAGCTAGGGTTAAGGGTGGGTGTTAGTATGTTAATCCTACTTAGATATTTAGATGGTTTCCTAGGTTTCAACTTTCTTATGTGGCAAGGTAGGTAGGGTGGTAGGTGTTGACTAGAAAAATTGGGAGTTCAAAACAACATAGTAAATCTAACCACGAAAGCTTAAAACATCATGTAACATATTCCTATTCATACCAAAAAGACCATAAAAATTAAGCATAGACACATGAAATGAATCAAACCAAAACACCAATGATCCTTTGATGAAGCATCATTTCTTTTTCTTTCTTCTATAATTTGATGTTTCTCTCAAGTAGACAAGTGCACCTACAAAATGAAAGCAAGTATGGATAGAATGATGGTGAGAATGCTCAAAAATCATGGTTTACAAGAATGAAGAATGAGTCCAATTTATAGATTGAAATTTGAATCAACGGATGAGATCAAAGTTCAATCAACGGTTATGATCGAGTATGAGAACTCATTTTAGTAAATTACAAGTTTAACAACAAATTCAAAAAGTGAATTTGGCAAATGAAAAACTATAAAATATTAAAGAGTAATTTTGGAAGGGAGAAGTTAGTGGGCATGGGACATGATAAAATAGGGTAAAATCTCATATGAGGGAAAAGTGGGATTGAGAGAAAATTTAGGGACTATGACATGAGTTAGGAATGAGAGGGAAATTAATAATTAAAAAATATTAATGCCCTCACATTTGGGAAATTAGCCAATTAATTAAATAAATTTAATTAATTTTGGGAAAAGGGGAAACATGTGGTAAATAATATAATTTATTTACCATGACATATAACCTTAGGACAAGGGGGCAAATTGATGGTTATTCACCCCTAAATGATTAAATAATTGACATGATTATTTAAATAGATAAGTGAACAAGGACAAATTGATAGGATTGATGCAATTAAAGGAAAAAAATTAGTAATTAATGACATGGAAGAATGCTACAATATTGATAAATGATGAGGATCATATGCGCAATATACAAGACATGTTAAAAAAAGGGAGCCATAGGTGTTGACCATTTTTTTGTGTTTACCTTTTTTTTCCCTCTTTGAGACAATGCAATTCTAAGCCGTTTAAAAGAAAGAAAGAAAAATCACATTAAATTTGTCACAACGGATCGAGAGAATGAAGGTAGGGTGCCCCTTAAAAAAATTGGGCATAAATTTGACATAGGAGAGTTTTTCAAAAATTGATGACTACTTGGATTGACAAAAGAAGAGTTAGTAGAAAGCATAAATTAGACGGAGAAGACTTAGTAATGATTAAATCTTGCTTTCATAAGTGCACTTTATCTTTAGAGAGATTTATTTAATATGGAAAAATGGATGTGTCACACCATGCAACAAAAAGATAGGTCGTTAATGCACTCCCTTTGTGTAAAACAAACACATTGTAGGCAAGGAATTTTTCCATCCATCCTAAATAATTGGACATACTTTACCTATAACTTCATGAAAAGCACCCCACAAACATAAGACAAAAGAAAAAAATAAAAGATCATGAACCAGCCCGATCACTCTCATCACTTAGTGATATCTTCGAGTAACACAGGAACACGACCAAAGATAAATCAATAAAAGATAAGACTCACTAGACCAAGCAAGTGAGCAACCATTATGATCTTGTTGTCAAAGTGGATTGTTTGTTGGATAGATGATGATGATGTATGGTTCTATGATTGAAGTATCTCATCTAAGATATATATCATCTTATTTTGAGTTTACCTCACCCTATATAAGACAAATGATAGGTTTCCAAAGGACCGATTGATGTTGATTGATATGACAAGTTTGTTTTTACTGATGGCTGAGTTGATTGGATAGTTTTTTTGTGTAATCAGGGATATAGGTATCCGTAAAAGCCTACAATAACATCAAAATCTCAACCACAAAGAGATATGGTAGGCAATTAGTATTTCTAAAATCGATAAAGGAAGAAAGTAAACAACATGCATAATCATCAAATAATAATGTAATCAATTAAAACACATGAAAATTAACACCAAAAGTACTCCTTAAGTGTTCTCCTTCTCTATGCAACGTGGGCTCTCAAAAAATGAGTGTTCGATGTGCCAACATAAGAGTTCAAAGCATTTTTGGTTATCAAATATGAGAAACACACTCATTATATAGATTTTTTAGGGTTCCAATCAATATTCCATGATTGGTGAGTTGATTGTATGTGATTGAAGAGTTGAACTCAGAGTGAGTGGGAGTTGAAATCAACTGATTGCATGTTGATAGGATAGATGAATCTGTTAAAAGGATAGATTGAAGAGTTGAACTCAGAGTGAGTGGGAGTTGAACTCAATCGATTACATGTGTTTGAATAGATGGAAGAGTTAACTGATTTGATTGAGGACTTTAATTGATGAGGTGAAGTAGAAGATGAGATAGATTAAATAGGTAAATGATTTAATTGATCAGTTAGGAGAGAGAATGGTGGAAATAACTGAAACTCATAATTGGACTATGATTAAATAAATAAAAGAATTTCTTTATTTTCACGTGAGGAATATAAACAAATAATTAATCTTTATTTATTTATAAGAGGAACAATTAATTTAATTAAATAAATATAATTTATTTAATTATGAGAGGGAAATTGATTTTATTATTACATAAATGTAATAATAATATGAAAGAAGGAATATTAATTAAATAATATGATTATTTAATTAATTTAAATAAGATAGGTAATAATTAAATAATGATTAATTACTTAATTACTTTATAGGTGAATAATTGATAAAATATTTGATTAGACATTTAATAATTAAGTAATTAATTAAAATACTTAATAATGAGATTATTGAGAAATGATGATTTTGAATTTAGATTATGGTAGAAGGAAATAAATTGATTAAATAATAAAGATTTTTTTAACAATTTAAGCTAAATGTAGTAAACTTATTGTATAGTGCAATTGGTCATTTTTAAGTGTCTACATTTTGCCCCTCTTTGATATAATGCATTTTTAAGCATCATTTCAAAGAATAATTAATAAAAATGTGTTCCGATATGCCCTTGTGAAACAACGTTAGCAACTAGTCATTATGGTGCACCCTCAAAGAAAAGAGTGAAAAATGGAATCGAGGGCTCCTTTCATTGATATTGTAACCAGGATCATAACACAATTTACATATCAAAAAATAGAGGTCATACATGAAAGTTATGGACTTTGGAAGGTGAAAGCCATCACAACTAATAGAAATGAAAGGTGTGCACATCCATAGGGGTGGGCTAGGGGGGGGGGTATAAAATGGGTTTGGAGGGTTATTTTTAATTCATTGTGAGCTTTGGAGATCTAGGAGTGGAAGGAGCAGTTTCTGAGTGATTGGAGTGTGATGGTGGGCTACGAGGATGGAGTGCATACCAGTGATCGAGTCAGGACATATCAACAACCAATTGGTGCCCCACCTCCGATAAGTTTCACACTTTTTAGCCTTTAGTTTTCCTCATTTTTCATGCATTTTGCTAGACTAGGTTAGAAATTGGCTGGTTAAAAGGCTGCACTTGTGGGTTGCAATTGATGCACTTGTAAGCATAAAGCACCACACTTGCATTTAATGTTCTTTTTAACTAGTTTGCACTTGGATGACAAACAACGCACTTGATGTGTTCATTTTCCACACTTCGGTGATTAAATGAAACACTTGTCTATCGTTTGAAACATTTAATCGAGCCACAGTTGGTTGAGTAAAACACCGCACTTGACTTTCTAGATGGAAAGTGAATGTTTTCTAGGTGATATGAATGTATTTTGACTATTTTTTTGAAATTTTTTTGTGGAATGAAATAAATTTTTATTATGCATGAGTATGTATTACATAGCTTAGATATATGGTAGACGTAATTGACTGCATTTGGACTGATTGCACGAGCTTACTGTATATGTAGATTAGGGATGATGTTTTCATGACACGGGAGAGTTATCCCGCCCACCTTGGATATAGAAACAGACTGGCTGATGAGGACTATGAACACCTTGATAGCCTTGGATTGTTACATATTACCTTGATGCCAGATATTAGGGCTAATAGGGGCCTTATTATTGTTAGAATTCATAGAATTCAACCACCAAGATCCACTGCATGCAAAATAACCTGTTACAAAAGCAAAGCTTGGAGACAAGAATGTTCTGAAAGATAAAATGTTCATTCAGAGAGGGAATAAATAAAATACAAAGAGATCAATCCTTATAAAGGAGATCAAACACCAAGTAGGTGGAGAAACCTAGGTTGCATGAATAATTAATAAGGAATTAATTATTGCATGCCTAAAGTTTAGCTTAAGTGAACAAGAGATAAAAAGGTGACTTGAACAATTAAATCAATAATGATTTAATTAATAAGTGAACACAAAAATACCTTTTTACTCTAACACCCCCCCTTAAGATAAACTTTAGGGAGAAGCTAAAACCTAGAAGCAACTATTGAAAGTAGTAAATTTGGGTCCCGACAACAAGTCCTGATTAGGTACCCAATCACAACCAAATCTCTGTACAGTGGAGAAATAGAGAAAACCACATGGGAAAAAATATACTCCAAAAGTATATGGAACAAAAAAGAATGCAAAAAAAAATATGAAGGAAGGAAGGCCTCTCCTCACTGAGACCTCCCGAGGACAACTTCCTTCACCCGTAGCATAGCACGCAACTGGAGATAGCGTGGAGAGGCCAAAGGTTTAGTGAAGATGTCTGCAACCTAGTCATCTGTAGGTATGTACTCCTAGATGAGAGCACCTTCCTGAATCAACTATCTGATGAAGTTCATGTGGATCTCAATGTGTTTGGTGCGCTGATGCTCCACTGGGTTTCAAGAAATGTGTATGGTACTTTGATTGTCACACCAAAGAATAGTGGGACTATCAAGAGGAAACCAAAACTCAGTCATAGACTGTCGAAGACATAAAATCTTCTGAATAGCTAACACTGCTACTCAGTACTCAGCCTCTGTAGATGATAATGTGGTGGCAGTCTGCTTCTTGCATGACCATGTGATAGGACCAGAACCAAGGCAAAAAAAAAATCTAGAAGTAGACTTTCGATCATTGGCATCGCCAGCCCAATCTAAGTCAGTGAAGCCAATGATGTGTGGTGAGCCTGATGTGTACTGAATGCCAAAATGTGTAGTGCCTTGAAGATAACACAAAATACATTTGGCAGCTTGCCAATGGCTCTCATGAGGATCATGGGAGAACCTAGAGACAAGTCCAACTGCAAAGGAAAGATCAGGAGGGGTGTGTGTCAAATACAACAAGCTACCAATCAGCTATCGGTACAAGGTGGAATCCACTGAAGGAGTAGGACATGTGGAAGACAACACAACTCATGACTAAAACGGTGTAGGCACAAGCTTGCAATAAAGCATATCAAATTTGTGAAGCATATCAAGAGCATACTTCTGTTGAAGGTGTGAAATCCCATTGGAAGATTGTACAATTTATAGGCTTAAAAAGTAATGCAGAAGACTGAGATTTGTCATCTCAAATCACTCCATCAATGCGCACTGGATATCCTGAATCATGGAGGATGAACTACCTATGATGAGAAGATTGTCAACATAGAGAACAAGTATGACAATCTCAATCCCCTGACGCTGAAGATACACTGTGTGGTCAGAGTGACAACGAGTATACTAGATAGAGAGCAAGAAAGATTCCATCTTCTCATACCAAGCCCGAGGGGCTTGTTTGAGACCATAAAATGAATGTCAAATCCTGCAAACTAAGGAAGAGTCCTGCACATACCTCGGGGGTTGCTCCATATAGATATCCTCCTGGAGGTCTCCATGCAAGAAAGCACTCTTCACATCCATCTAATAAACTGTCCACCCTTGTGAAGCTGCAAGTGAAAGTACAACGTGAATAGAATTCATCTTGGCAATAGGAGCAAAGAGTTGGCAGCATGCATTGTACTTCTGGCTTTGAGAGAGTCTCTTGAAGTCATTCTTTTTTTTCTTTGATTGCTTTTATATCTCTTTTTGGAGAGGGGTTTTTCCCACTGGGTTTTCTCCTTTATCTCCAGTTCACAGAGATTTCTTTGTTGTTGGGTACCTGATCAGACCTTGTTGCCGGGACCCTCTTTCCCTGCTTTCATAGCTGTGCTAGGTTAGCTTACCTCCTGAGCTTCGCTTAAGGGGGGGCGTTAGAGTAATTAGTTAGTTTACTTACTCTTTTTTCTCTTAAGCTGTCTCTTAGGTGCATATAATTAATACTTTATATTAATTATATTACGCAACCTAGTCTTTCAGTTTTAGGGTTTGTTCACCTTTATAGGCTGAACTTTGTAATGTTTTTTTCATAACTTAGAGAATAATATTGTGACTCTTCTTTTGAGCATCTCTGAGTTCTGCTTTTTCATTCTTGTGCTTCTTCTTTGTATCAGGTTATTTGCATGCAGGTGTATTTAGGTTCTGTGGATTTTCATGTGTCAAATCCTACATGGTATTAGAGCCACCCTATGACTGCTTGGTTTGAAGGTTTTTTGAAGCCGCGATTTGAAGACGTTAGTCATAGCCTCTCTAGGGTTTTTTTTGTGATTTCTAAGGAGGTACTATTTTTTGGAGCCGTTTGAGCCAAAATGGACTCTGCCATTGCGTTCAGAAGGCTCGAGAGAGTCAAAATACATATAAAGTTTGACCATTTTGGTTACTGTGCCCTCAGAGAATTTTTTTTGGCCTACTAGGGCCGTACGGGCACGCAAAACGAAAAAAATTTAAAAAAAATCATTTTTTAAATGATTTTTGGCATTAAAAATTATCCCTGTAGTTTTAAAACTCATCGCGCCACCCGTGCGCCACCGCCGCCAGCTACTGCACCGGCGCGCCACCGGCCCCTAGCCGCCGCCCTCCCTCCGCTCGGTCACCACCAGCGCCCGGCCTCCGCCCGGTCTCAGCCCAGCCTCGGCAGTGACGTTAGCTGATGTCACCAGGACGTCAGCCGACTGCCAAACGACCGTCAATTT
>MU227009.1:670762-726213 GCA_018584345.1 Thuja plicata
TTTTTGAAGTAAGACATCTGATCTACCTTAAGCTGTTAGGCTTCTTCTCCAAGACACTTGGCTCTGATACCAATTGTTAGAATAGTCCCAAAGGATAACTGAGGTGGGGGGGGGGGTGAATCAGTTATCAGTAGCTTTAGTTCTTTTACTTGCTTAACTTCAGAATAAAAAAAAGTAAATGCTTAATCAGATAACACATTACACAATGCACAATTTGATTACGGGGAAACCAAATGGTAAAAACCCCGGTGGGAATTAGCACCCACAATAAACTATAATTGTTTATAGTAATCCCTATTAGAAGATATTTCAACCATGTTAGGATTTGTACATTACAATGCAATAAGTATAGTGACTTGGTTAAGGGTTGGACCCTGTTATGAGTCTTTTACAAATAACCCTGTTAGGGGTGGTGGACTCACTGTCCAAAAGCTCACTGCTTGGTGGTGAAGGCTACAACCTTCTGTATAATAGATATGCACTATATATGATGATGAACTGTAGAGTAGACCTGCTGTCTTGATCAGTTCCAGTGTATTACAATCTTCCACTTCTTCTTCACATAGACTCTTGATGAATGAACCACATCTTATCTTCTGCTCTGTACACCTTCTATCTCTTTTCGTATCATTCACACTTACCGTTCACAAGCAAACTAATATTATTATCTTCTCCAAATTATAAGGTCATGTCGGCTCTTAGAAACACTTCAACAACATATTAGTCAGCTTAACTAAGCACGCAAAAAATATTAAGTCCACGCAATTCAAACTGAACAGACACGACACTTCACTTAGTCGGCTTCACCAAATCAACTCAAATAACATGATCTTGATGTAATATGATAGGCACATTTAACCAAATATATTTAACTCATAACTAACCATGAATATACACATGCATATCCTAAAGATAGGCGCAACTCAAGAAACACGTTATGTACGTCAGCCCTAAATAGTTATACTTCCAGAATTGTAATTGCCAATAACAGAATTGCATAACTTTACTGAAACATCATATCTGGGTCTACGTGTACAAACATAACATAATAAACATGTCAACAACATGTATCTATCCACACAAGTCTTCACATCATCATTCTGATAAGTACATACAGAATTACTATTGTGTATTATATGTTGTCATCAATGACAAACATACAATCAATCAACTGCTCAGAATCAAATCTCCAACATCGCCGTGGGCAAGTGGGGTGACTAGCTTCTGAGAGTGAGACATGTGGTGAGAATCACTTGAATCAATAATCCAAGTAGCACCAAAAGACAAAGCTTGTGTAGTAAGAGCATGTCCCTTTCCCATGGAAGAGGAAGATGGCTGAGGTGAGGTGATATGATTCTATTGCATAGCTTCCTCTAAAGCCTCTAAGCATTTCCAACACCTAGAAATTGGATGTCCTTCCTTGCCACAAAAACTGCAAGGCTACCCAGTGGACTTGGAAGTCTTGGAGGAAGAATCACCAGACTTTGAAGATTTCCAATACTTGGGATGGGGTTTGGAATCAGATCTAGAAGGTGGCTTAGAGGAACTCTTACTACCTAGTGAATCCTTCTTTGGCTTTGGTTTATGAAACTCCATAGATGGGCGGGAAAACAAGGCTTGGTTCTGTGATCCACAAAGAGAATCAAGCTGAGAGAGCTTGGCCTGCTCACGAGTCAAGCGATCAAAAAACACATCAAAAGTAGGCATGGTAAATCTCAAACCCAAAGCATCCATGGTGGCATGGAATGTAGAAGAGAATATCTGAAAAGAACCATGAATATTGGAAAGTATCAAATAAATACACTCTATATTTGTCTTATTATTTCCACAACTATGTAAGAGGGACCTCGTAGATTTGAATTTTGTTAAGAAATCCTGAATAGAGGTAAATGTCTCAAGAGCCATGGATGTCAATTTTGCTTTGATTTGAAGTACCCAGAACTCATTCACCATGCCAAAGAGAGTCTGAAACTTCTCCCACATCTCAATAGGAGTATCACAACTATCAATGTGAAAAAGTAGGCTATCTGAAACATGTAAAGAAAGAACACCCATGGCCTCATCCATCTTGTTTCTATGCTACATGACCTTGTAAGGATGAGTCAAAACTGGCTGAATAAGATCCAAACAAGATCATAGCTTGCGTGACCGGAGAAGCCTAGTCATACGAGATTTCCACAAATGATAATTATGTGGAGTGAGAAGCTTGACTGATGCTGAATCTACCATGTCATACCTTAGCCTGCTTTATTATATGTTTTCTTTCAGAATTAGACAAAAGATGCAGAAGGGTTTTTTTTTGTTTTTGTTTTGGAGTGTTTTGATTTTGCTGAGATAAATTATAGAAAATGAGAAAGGAAGCACCCCCCCATAGAGAGAGAAACCAAACCCTAATTCAACTAAAAAACTAGAAGAAGAAACACTGAAATAAGGATACATAATAATTGGATGAATACCTGGTCAATGTACCCCAAAAATAATCTTAGATATGAAGTGTTCTTGTCAAGAGCTTTCTGACGCCTGTTCGTGAGCAAAAAATAGAGTCCTTATGCTCAATATAGAGGCTGGGAAGTGCTGAAAATAAGTCCCCTCCTTGACTGGAAAAAAAGATAGTTAGACCAAAAAATGAGATAATCTAACCTTCACTAGAACATCCACCTCGAAAAGAGCTTTTCGATGGTATATGGAAGTCAAAAATTGGCTCTGTTTGTTCCAGATAGAGCCAAAAAATCAAGGGAAGGTAAAAAAAAGGTGCTTCAAAAAAGTTTAGCCCTTAGGGCTTTTAACAAATGCCCCCCTAGGCATATGGCGCGCACAGAGGGCTGATTCTAAGCCCTTGGTCAATGATGTGACTTCCTCTTAGCACCCGGGGATTAAAGATTGGTGGAGCCCGCCGGTGGGTGGTAGAGTGGAGGAGCACCGTCGGTGGCTGGCGGAGGTCCCGAAGCGCACTTGCAATGGGCGTATGGTGGGTGAGCAGTGGTGCGGTTTTTTTTGAGTGGGAAACATTATTTTAAACACAAAAAACAATAAAAAAATGTTTTTTATTGATTTTTTAATTTTTTTCTCGATTTCCGTGCCAGGGTAGAATAGCCAATTTTTTTGCCTCAGAATGCAATTTTGAGAAATATGGTCATGCATTATATGAAAATTGGAGTTTTTGGGCCTTCTAGACTCAATGGTGATGTCCGTTTTTGCCCAAAGTGCTCCGAACGATAAATTCCCTTTAAATCCACACAAAATTTGATAAAAAACTTGAAACCCTCGAAGCTCCAAAGACTTCAAAAACTTAAGAATGGGGAACAGTAGCAAAGCTCTAATACCATGTTAGAATTCATATAATTCAACCACCAAGATCCACTGCATGCAAAATAACCTGTTACAAAAGAAAAGCTTGTAGACAAGAATGTTCTGAAAGACAAAATGTTCATTCAGACAGGGAATACATAAATACAAAGAGATCAATCCTTATAAAGGAGATTGAACACCAAGTAGGTGGACAAACCTAGGTTGCATGAATAATTAATAAGAAATTAATTATTGCATGCCTAAAGTTTAGCTTAAGTGAACAAGAGATAAAAAGGTAACTTAAACAATTAAATCAATAATGATTTAATTAATAAGTGAAAATAGAAATACCTTTTTACTCTAATAATTACCACCGTGCATGAGCGATGACACTCATAGAATTCTTCCTTCCACTTACCTACAAGAGAGTGTACAGTGACTCTAGAGGGCATGTACAAGATTTTGAGGATACCTATTCATGGAGAGAGGGTTGCGTACTTATTCCAGACCGGGAGAACAACATTGTGTGACCTATTCGATTTCTATGTGGATGAGTTATGGATTCATGGGTATGAGATCAGATGGCAGAGGGATATGTTAGGATACGATCCATACTTCACAGTGTGGTGTGCAATGGTTGTTGGAGTTTTGGTATCAGCTAGGAGATGACATGGGTTTCCTATGGATTAGGGGGAGATTGTTAGTGATATGTGGTACAGAGGTATTATGTATGCATGGGGACCTTGTGTGCTAGCCATTCTATATCATCAGCTTCACTATATAGCTTACCATGGATCACAGATTTTTGGATGCAAGGTCACACATTTACAGGTGAGGTGTTTTGAGCATATAGCTGTATTTCGTCAGATTTTTGATAGACCTACAATACAACCTAGAAAACCCTACATCTAATAATATGAGGATTTTATTCATAGACAAGTGGGACACACCAGATATTGGATACATTTAATGGATACATTGAGGGATTTCAGATGTAGGCCATATATTGGATGTCCAGTTTGGGACAGGGAGGATGAGCATCTCCAGTATTGTCGTCATGAGAGGTATTTGATTAGGAGATCTACACAATATTTGTATATCATTGAGATACAATTAGTGAATTAGGTATTGAGATATTTTGGTGAGAGACGAGTAGGGATTAGATCAACATATTTTTCCAGTTGGGTGATGGATGTCTAAGGTTGGGGACCTATCATTCCCATACAGATCACATTGGCACAATTCACCACTTTGGCATCGCTTAGATGATAGTGGAGATGAGATGTTGGGGATGTCAGGACTACTGCTAAATATGATGTCTAGTGAGGTACAGATAGACCCATTGCCTATATGGATTTGGGTATACCAGTTCCTATAGATATGCATAGACAAGCCTAACAACCTAGGAGGAGACATGGGAGATAGTGTAGGAGAGATAGATGGGGTGGTTGAGGAGGGATAGGATGAGGGAGAGGGAGAGATGGAGGATGAGGTGGGAGAGGTGACAGTGATGATGGTGGAGACAATGGTGGTCATGAAGGAGGGAGAGACAAAGGGATAGGAGGAGGGAGAGATAGAGGGAGAAATGGAGGACAAGGTGGAGGACGAGGAGACACATGTAGATGAAGATGGAGATGACAGGGGTGGTGGAGGGGTTAGTGTTTTAGTTTACCCATTTATTCCTCTGAGTGGTAGCCTATGGAAGTAGTAGAGGGTGTGGGAGAGGAGGATTATATTGATGTGACTGGTAGCAATTCAGAAGAGACCATGAGTACTAGTAGTAGCAATAGATCTTATAGAATCAATGGGGAGATTGAGGGGCTATAGGAGGTGATGAAACAAACTTGGTAGATTTGTCTATTGGTGGTGATGAAACAATTTTGATGGATGTAGGTATGGGTGGATTTGATGAGGTAACACAGGATGCACTTGTGAGATCAGAGGGTACTATTTTTTACATTGACATAATGAATATAGATAGTCTGAGAAAACACTGCTAAGATTTACATGGCTGATATGATGGATTACTTAGGAGATTGAGTAGAGAAGAGGTGAGGGCTGTTGAGGTAGATGGTAGGGCACATGCCACAGATGCATTCATTGGTATGCTAAGAGAGTGACTTCCCTGGAGAGGATGATGAAGAGGATGGAGAGGGAGATGGACGCAGAGAGAGATATCATGAGAGATTAGATGCAGATGAAAGAGGGTAGGGAAAATGCAACAAATGCGAGAGCTAGGGAAAAAGAGACAAAGGTGAGGGACATTATAGCTAGTATCCAGGATTCCACTACCCAGTAGATCATTGAAAATTAATTTCAAGCATATGAGCAGGTGGTGCCAGTAGCATAAAGGATCCCCAGTTACACACCATGTCATTGATCTCAGCGGATGTAGGGATCATAGGGAAGTGGTGCAGTGAGACAATTTGGCAGAGCATCCCCATCAGTGACAAGTGCTCCTTAGAGACATACCAAGGCTGAGAATTTGACTTCTGTTCCACCTAGGCCTCCTATAATAGAGGGCAGAAGCAGTTCATGTTGATTTTATATAATTTTTTTTTGCATATATATATGATGCAGTTTTGGCAGCCTTATATGATGTGTTCATGATCTATTTTACTTTATGTGACACACATGATATTTGTGATATGCTCTTTCTTATGTATGAATTTACTATTTATTATGTGATGTTACAATGATGTATAATGCATTTTAATCTTTTTGTATTTTCCTATGCACTGTATATGATGCCATGACTAGCTATGATGCAAATTAAATTATAGATTGTGCTAAATGATCTACATGCATTTTTTATATGATTTTATATGATGGATGGATGCATTATGATGGGTACTTATGATTTTAAGATGTATGGAGACTAACATGCTTTTGGGTGCAGGATGATTTTATTAATTTTTGTTGTATCATGATACTTTATCTTAAGAATTTATGTTAAAACTGACAGAGACAAATGTTAGTAGTGATAGACAGGAGATGAGAGAAAATGAGATAGAAAATAGAGAGACAATGGGAGTGAATCTTGATTGGAACATGAGTTTATTTTAACCTGCTTTGAACTCCAACTTTATTTGAGAAATTTCTTTCATCATTGAGGCACTTTTATTATAGAAAAAATTGAATATCATCATACCTAGACATTAAAGATCTAGGCTTGACTATCCTTTTCCATTCTAACAGGCACTTCAAACATACAAGGAATGTGGGCCTGATAAATCTTATTCAAGCGTTAAGAGTTGAGGTATGTGCAGTGTATCACAACTAATTTATCTATTGCAATATGGTTTACAATTAGATATCACATGTGGTTGTGAAGGCTCTTACCAAAGACACCCAAAATGATCATTTAAGAATTATTGACCAACATCCCACATACATAAGACAAAAATATAAGTCACGAACCATCACGACATCTCTAATCGCTTAAGTGGAATCACAAAGATGTATAAGAACATGACTTTTGGAAATCAAGACATAATAAGACTAACTGGAATCAACAAGTAAGTAACCATATGGATCACGTGTCTGTGTTTTTGTAGTGTTTGGATATTAGATTTTTGACATTTTGTTGATACTATAAGATGAAGTATAGGTAACCCATGTAAGACTACTCCGTCTGGTTTTGAGTGTTCCCTTCCTTGTCTAAATAACATGTCTATTTTGATAATAGACTATGATATGTGACTCCATGAATAGATGAGACAATGTGATCAATCTATCAGAGGACATGCTGATAAGTTTGACTGATTTGACCTAGTTCCGCTGAAGCTCAGATTTTCTCTATGACGTTGTTCAATGCCTATTTTGAAATGAAAATGGATTGGATTGATTTACAAATGAGATTTATTGCAGATTTTATCAGTTTTGTATTTATTTGTCTGTTTGATGACAAATTTTTAGGATTTTTTTGTTTGTTTTTTATTTTCTCAAGATGAGTTTTTGATGTTTTTGAATTTTTTTGAAGAACTTTTCCAATTTTTAGATTTTTTTCAGGACATTTTTCAAAATTTAGGGAATTTTTTTTAGAAATCTTTGCTGTATTTTTGGTATTTTCTTAAGGATTGATGGATCATCACAATGGGGTGCCCCCATTAAGAACAAAATGGCTAATTTATTATGGAATAGCCATGGTGGGATGACTTTGTTACAAGTATGGGACTATGGGACTCATACTTCATACCATGAGAAATTTTAGCGAGATATGGGGTGGAATGACAAGTGATACTAGATTGGAATGACAATAGATGGTAGAGAAACGATCTCTATATATGACACCAAATTTCCTGGTTTTAACCATGGTACTTTCCCAAGGTGCCACCGAAGTGGTTTTATTTCTCTTGTATTTCTAGGTTTTTGCCAAGGTAACCATTTTTTGCTTTGTTAATTTTGTTTATTTTTTGCATTTTTCCCTTGGGTCTAGTCTGACAGTTATGAATAGTACTTTCATAGATGCAAGCTATTGATTGGGTTTGATAGATACTGGTGCTCTTATGTTGATATTTGATATGCTCTAGACCCTTAGGCTTCTGTGATGATATAAGGGCCCAACCCGTTTGGTTCAAACTTGATTTTTCTCTTTCTGTCTGATTTTTGTGATTTTCCATTAGGACTAGGTCACCAAATTCAAAATATCTATGGATGACCTTTTATTTGAAGCTTCTCCTAAGACGTTGTTGATACGCTTTTTAATATTTTAGTTCTTTTTGTCTTTTTTCATCGAGCAACTCTAGCTCTTGTAGTTGAGATACTCCGTAATCCTCATCTAAAATGATGTGCTGAAGTGATACACGTAATGATGGGAGCTCAACCTCTATTGGGAAGATAGCTTCAGTAACTTATACTAGTAAATATGGATTATCTCCTGTGGGATTACATAAACTAGAGTGGTATGCCCATAAGGAAGGGTTGAGTTGAAGGTGCAAGTCCCGACCAACTTCATTGACTATATTTTTCAAAATTTATATAAAGGTTTTATTCATAGCCTCAACCTGGCCGTTACCTTGAGGAAAGTAGAGTGAAGAATAACTATGATGGATATGGATTTTTTTAAAAGCTTGTCTACTTGCTTATTTTTGAAGGGGAGCCATGATATGTAATTATGGTCTGTAGGTGGAACACCGTACCAACTTATGATACAATTTAAAAGAAACTTGGAAATCTGTTTGCCAGTGGTGTAGGTCATTTGAATTTATTCAACCCACTTTGTGAAATACTTAGTGGCTATGATTATTTACTTATGACCATCAAATGATAAGGGATGAATATTTCCAACTAATTCAAACCCTCATTGTGAAAAGGGACATGGTGATGATAGTGGCTTCAACTCTTGAGAAGGTGCATGGATGAGATTCTCATGTATTAGATATGTTATGCATTTTTGTACATATAGGCAAGCATCTATTTGCATTGTAGGCTAGTAATATCTAATTCTTAAAATATTCTTGGCTAAGTTCAAGCCACTAGAATGAACACCAAAAATGCCCTTGTATACTTCTAATATCATTGCTTGTGATTATTTTGAGTTGAGTCATCTAAGGAGTGTTCCATCTAGACTACATTGATAAAGTGTATTGGAAATTATTGTGTAACGGGAGGGTTTCCTTATCAAGGACTTATTTTGGTTATGGGACAAGATAAAGGGGATAGTTTGGCTTGTTAAGTAGGCATATATATCTTGGTACTAGGGAGAATTGGGACCAATAATTTCACACATGAACTCAGACTTGGGAACTTAAAATGCAGGGACTGTGAGCCATTCAACCATGAATTCACAAGGTGTCACATTTGGTGGCATGTCAAGAAAAAATCCTACAATAGTCATTGCATATGCCGCTTTTTTCTTGATTCTCAGGATTTGCTCAAATGATATCATTTAAAAATTGCTTCAAGCCTTTCGCCAAGGCCTTATAGGGAATTATTTTTTCATCCTTAGTGTCATAATTTTTAGTGTCTTGGTTCATAATCAATTGAGAATCTCTGAACACCTGGAGCTGTTGGATCCTCTACTGGATACCTGTCTTGAGCTCTATGATCAATGCTTCATAATTGGCTATATTATTGGTGTAGTCAAAGCTCAACCTATATGATCTTGGAATGGAGTCTCCTTGGGGAGTGATAAATACTAT
The DNA here is from genome assembly GCA_018584345.1 of Thuja plicata. Taxonomy (NCBI): domain Eukaryota; kingdom Viridiplantae; phylum Streptophyta; class Pinopsida; order Cupressales; family Cupressaceae; genus Thuja; species Thuja plicata. Next base: position 680,194 of record MU227009.1, read on the forward strand.
GCCAACACCTAATCCTTTTTGTGTGTGAGATCCATCAAAGCATAATTTCCACCATTTCTACTCCTCAAGGGAAAATGTGATTTCATCTAGAAACTCTATCAACATCATATGACTAGAAGGTAATGTTGCATCTTCCCGTTTATCTACAATAACTTTTCCTTTTATTTCCTTTCTATCCATGTAATCAATGTTGTACTCACTAAGAATCATGACCCATTTGGCAAGGCATCCTGTCAATGTAGCCTTACTCAATAGATATTTCAATGGATCAATCTTTACTATTAGGATCAATTTGTGACTTAGCATGTAGTGTCTAATTTTTTGAGAAGCCAAAACTATAGCCAAGCATGCTCTTGAAATGATAGTATATTTTAGTTCATAATCCACAAGTGTTTAATTGATATAGTAGATGACTCTTTCTTTTCCTTCTGGTTCATTTTGTGCTAATAGTGCCCCCAATGAGTTCTCTGTAGCTGATGTGTTTTTAATAGGGTTTGAACAGGAATGGGAACCACTAGGACTGGTGCTGAGAGAAGATAATCTTTCAATAATTGAAATGCAACTTCAAAATATTCCATCCATGTGATTTTGACATCTTTGTGTAGAAAGTATTGGAATGGATGACATTTTCTGGCTAGTTGTGATATGAATAATCTTATTGATTGTAGCATATCTTGCAGAATTATGAGGTGTTTAAGATCAATCTCTAATCCTCCATGGGAGACAATGAATCCAATGTTGTTTCCTTATATGACCCCAAAGAAACATTTTTTGGGTTTAACCATACCTTGTATTCCTAGAGTCTATTAAAGACTAGCTCTAAAATTGATAAATGTAGGTTCCTCTCTAGGGATTTTGCTAATATGTCATAAATATAGTCTTCCATTGTGATATGCATCATGTCATGAAATATAGTTTTCATTTCTCTCTGATATATGGCACCTGCATTCTTTAGACCAAAGAGCATGACACACAACCAATTAGTGCCCCAGGAACAAGTGAAAACTATTTTGTATTAGTCTTCTGGTGCTATCTTGATATGATTATATCCTGAGAACCCATCCATGAGTGAAAACCTCTTGTACCCTGAAGTGAGATCAATGATCATGTCTATGTTTTGAAAGGGGAAGTTATCCTTTGGACAAGCTAAATTTAGATCTCTGAAGTTAGTACAGATTCTTACGACTCCACAAGATTTAGACACCGATAACAGATTGGATATCCAATTGATATAATCAATAGGTCTAACAAATCCTGCATCTAATAGTTTCTTCAATTCTTCTTTGACAAATAGTGCAATTTTAGGATGCATCTTGCACAACTTCTGTTTGTATGGATTTTCCCCCGACTTTAGTGGAAGATGGTGTAGCACTAATTTTGGAGCTAATCCATGCATGTCAAAGTAAGACCAAGAAAAGTTGATTTTCCTGTCCTTAAACAATTGAATGAACTGTTCTCTTTCTTATAATGTTAATGACTCTACCAAGTGGATTAGTCTTTGTGTTTCTGTAGTGCCAATGTTGATTGTTATTATCTTCTCCACCAATAGTGGTGATTGTTCTTCTATAATAGGAAGTATATTAATCTCTCTATCCTTGAGCACCTCACAGAGGTTTTCACCCTCATATACGTCTTTTGTTTTTACTTTTTATTTTGTAGCTAGAAGGTGCCTTTCAATTTTCACCTAATAGCCTTATAAATTATTTTTCAATTTTACGACTAGAGGATTGATATAACTTCCCAAAGTATGTTGTGCTTTCCAATTCAATGCTAAAACCTTCCTTGTGGTCACCCATAGGTATGCCTTGTCTTAATTTGAAGAATTCAAAAAGAGCTTCATCATTCTCAAAAATGTCTAGGGTCGATGGATTTTTTTGTTCCTAATCAATAAGGTTAGGGTAAACCAAAGCTATGCTATCCTTGGTTTGGAAGGATGAAATTGGGAGTTCCATTGGGGTATTGATATAAGACTGGTGCAGGAGCACCTAGGCTAATCCCTAATCACAGTTTGTTTTTTGGCTTGTACTGACCTTATCCAAGTTAGTAGAGTTTAGTTTTGACCTTAGAAGGTCTTGCAAGTGTGTTCCTAGGTGGATTTGACTAGGATCAATCCAACCTAGATGTTTATGCTTTGTTAGTGGTTAATGTTAGATTAAGCCTAAAATGGGAAAATGGGTCCAAAAGCCTTCAAGGCTTAGGCTAGGCTAAAAATGTGCCTAAAAATGCCTCTAGGATGTTTTTACATAATTCTAGGTTGATTAAAGGTCATTGAGATTTGTTTTATGCAAAGTTGTCAAAGTTGTCAAAATGTTGCATGACAACATTTACAACTTTTAAAAGTTGCATGACAACATTTGGCATGATTGGATTCTTTTCGAAGAATGATGGTGGGTAGTTGATGTAATGACCTATAATCATGGGTAAGGAATATTTAGACATGGAGGATCCCATTTCCCAAGGAATATTAATGTAATAAGGGATTTGAATTTGCAAGAAGAAGCTTTGTTACTGGTTTTAGCATACAATCAATCATTTTGATGTTTGTGAGTTAGTAGATGGATTGAATGTAGAGATCTAGTATTGTATTTTTTTAGTAGAGGTAGTTTGAAGAACATTTTGTTTATCTTTGAATTTGTTTTAATTTCAGTAGTTTAGTCTGTTAAATTGTTTTGTTAGTAGCATAGTTACTAGTGTTGTTTGAGCAGTTTTAGGAAACATGGATCCCCCATAGATCTCCAGCATGAAAATAATCATGGCCTAGAGGGATATATAAGGGAAGAAAATTTAAAGTGTACATATGGAAGGAGGAATTCTGAAGAGAAAGCTAGCTAATTTTAAAGTCATGCCCTAGGCAAGTTCAGTGTACCCGGTTAGGTGCATGACAATGATCTAATGATGTTTCATTGCAGGGGAAAGATTGAGAGAAGGGAACCAAGTATGGTTATAGAGATCCTACAGATACTTCCTAGGGAAATTAGGCATTGACAAATCCATTGAGATATATTTCCAAGCAGAAATCAGTAGACTGCACAAAAATAGCCTTATTTTCCCTATTAGCCCTAAATTATAGGAACCTACTGTACGGAGGCCCTAGAACCCTAAGAAAACCAAAATACTTAATGTCTTGGAAAAGGGTGTCAGAATATCCAATTTGTTTTGGGGTTGTTTGGTATTTTTGTGAGATAAGTGGGAAAAACTCACTGATTAGGGCTAATTGACCTATTGGGCCTAACAGACCAAATCCAAAGAGTGTTTTGAGATCGTTTGCAAATCCATTGATGTCCTATTCTAATGGGATCATATGGGAGGCAAGAAGTTTTCTTAGCAAAAATTTCACCCCCTGCAGCACTTTTGAGACATCCAAGAAGGAGTAAAGGATTGAGGAGCATTTTTTTGATAGTCACCCCAAGGTGAAGCAAAAAAGTAACCAACTATTAGAGTTGTGTTGGAGAAGTCCTAGGCTAGTTGAGAAAGGGATTGGAAGATCCTAGAAGAGAGAGTAGGATCTTGAGAAGGATAGGAATAGTGGAGTCCTAGATTTAGCTTGTGCAAGCACACCTTGAGCATTTCTATTAGATTGGTATCAGAGCCAATAATATTTGGCTTATGCAAGCACACCTTGAGTATTTCTATCAGATTGGTATCAGAGCCAATAAGATTTGGATTATGGTGAATGTTCCAACCAGCAGATTTAGTAGGAGAGTCTACAATGGTGAAAAATTTAGAATTGGAAAAGAAAGTTGATGAGTAAGAAGAAGATAATAGATTTCTCAAAGAGAGATTGGCACAATTGGAACACAAAGTGGACCAAGTAGAGGAAAGGACTGAGGAAGTGAAAGCTAAAGTTGAAGGAAAGAGTAAAGAGATAGCCTTGGATGATGAGGTCCTTGAAGCTAATCTTGTCTTCATCGAAGAACCATTATTGAAAGCACTAAATGATTTGAGTGGAAAGGAATCGAAAGGAGTTCCTATCTTCGCTCGAAAGATGGAACCAGAGATAGTCCTAGATTGGATTGAAGGACTAGAAAATCACTTTGTATGTGATGGTATAATTGAAGCTCAGAAAGTAAAAGTAGCAAAGGCTAGACTGAGAGGGTCTACACTTACTTGGTGGACATTTATCCAAGATGAGAGAGAGAAGGAAGGAAAGAGACCCATTTCTACTTGGAAGGGTATGGTAGAAAAAATCAGAGAAGCATATGTACCTGAAGACTGTGAAATTTAGTTGTATAAAAGGAGACAAAGTCTTAGAAAAAAAGACTTGGATGTTAACTCTTATATTGAAGAGTTTCAAAGGCTATGCATGAGATCAAGAATTGCAGAAGAGGAAACTATGAAGGTAGCTAGATACCTTAATGGTCTTAAATAGACTATACAAGATGAATTGAGTTTTCTTACTCCTAGCACTATTTAGAGATGCCACCAAATTGCCATAAAGGTGGAAGAGAAATTGAGAAAGAAACAAGATTCAAGTAATACTAGATGCAAAGGTAGAGGAAGAGATAACCAAGGACAAAGGAGTGGATATGGTGGTAGAAGTTTAGAGTCCAAGAATCAAGGAGAGACTAAGCTTACTAAACAACAAGATGGAAGTTCAAGTAGAGGAATATTTAACAAAGGAAGAGGCTCTAATAAAGATTGGAGAAGAAGAGGTAATAGTCAAGGAAGAGGTTCCAAATTTGCAACAATGAAATGATATCATTGTAATCAAATGGGACATCCTACCTATAAGTGTCCACAGAAAGGTTCAGCTTCTCAAGGAGGAGACAAGAGAGTGAAATTTGTGCAAGAAGAGTCTAGTGGTGGAAACAAACACCCTAAGGTACCCCTATAATTAGAGGAAGGAGAAAATATAATGATAAGGAGAACACTGATCAAATAACTAGTGAAAGAGGAGCCAAGCTAGAGGAGAGAACTATTCAGAGTGAAGTGTAAGATGATGGTTAAAGTATGCAGAGTCATCATAGACTCAGGGTCTACTAACAACATTGTGTTAGAGGAGGCAATTAGTAAGCTAAAGATGAAGAGGATTCCACATAGTAACCCATACAAGGTTACTTGGTTGAATAAGGGACAACATGTCCTTGTGAATGAACAAGCATGGGTTGACTTCTCAATTGGAAGGTATAAAGATAAGGTATTGTGTGACATCCTAACTATGGATGCATGTCACCTTTTACTTGGCAGACCATGGCAAATTGACAGACAAGCCATGCATGATGGAGCTAAGAATGCATATTATTTTAAGAAGGATGGTGTGACTTTCAAAATCTAGTCACTTTTAGAATAAGGAGAAGTGAAGAATTCAGGCCTAACTTCCTATTGGTGAGTGAGAAGGAGTTCCTAGAAGCACTAGAGGAAGGAGAGGGAGTACCATATGCTTTTTTTTTGAAGCCAAAGGAAGAATATGTAGAAAAGACAATAAAGAGGACAAAGATTCCTAAAGAAGTAGAAGAGTTACTTGACAAGTACAAAGACATTGTCAGTGATGGACAACCAGAAAGCCTACCCCCTAAGAGAGCTATTAGTCATGAAATTTAATTTATCCTAGGAGCTACCCTTCCTAACAAAGCTTCCTATAAGATGACCCCTCAACAAAATGAGGAAATTGCCAAGCAAATCCAAGAGCTCCTAAACCAAGGCCTCATTAGGAAAAGTATAAGCCAATGTGCCATACCCACTGTCCTAGCACCCAAAAAGGGAGGAAATTGGAGGCTATGCACTAATTCAAGAGACATTAACCAAATCACCATTGGGTATAGGTTTCCTATTCCTAGGATAGAAGAACTAATGGACTGTTTAGGAGGAGCAAAGTATTTTACAAAGATTGACCTAAAGAGTGGTTATCATGAAATTAGGGTCAATGAGGGAGATGAATGAAATACTGCCTTCAAAACTACATAAGGTTTGTATGAATGGCTTGTGATGCCATTTGGGCTATCTAATGGCCCATCTAAATTCATGAGGCTGATGAAATAAGTACTCAAGGACTACATTGGTAAGTTTGTTGTAGTATATTTGAATGATATCCTAATCTTTAGTAAGACTAAAGAAGAACAGTTAAAGCATCTGCAAATTATGTTCAAGAGACTACATGAAGAAAAACTGATGATCAATTTGGACAAGTGTGAATTCCTAAAATAGGAGTTAGTCTATCTTGAGTTTTTGCTGTCTCATGAAAAACCCAAAGATGGATCCAAGCAAGGTGGAAGCCATTTTCCACTGGCCTATCCCAAATCTGCAATAGAGGTGAGAATCTTTCATGGTTTAGCTCAATATTATAGGAAGTTCATTAAGAAGTTTAGTGCTATTTGTACTCCTATGCTAGACACCATAAAAGGTGGGATAAAAACTAAGTTTGTATGGAATGAGAAAGCTAACCATGGATTTGAGTTGTTGAAGAAGAAGATTTCCACTCAACCCATCTTGACATTACCAAGTTTTGAGAGACTTTTTACTGTTGAGTGTTGTTAATGTTTGTAGCTTCAGTCGTATGATCGTTAGAATATATAATACATGTTGATTAATAATAATATATTATATATGTTATATTATTATTAATCATATGAAATTTAATATTCAATATTAAATTATTATATTATTCTTAATTAATAATTGATTGATGAAACATTATAAGATTGATTAAATTATGATTAATAGGAAGAGGCATGTCCTTTCTTATAAATAATAGTGAATAGACATGTCCCATGAAGGGACATGTCTCTCCTAGCCTCATTCCTAATATAAATTAAAGAGAGAATGTTGCATTTGGAAAACACATACAAAATAGAGTGCTATTACATTTGCAGCTATCCTAAAACTTAACAAGTGTGATTCTAGCAATGTTTCCATTGGGGCAATGATATATAACATTGACTTCCAATTTTTTTAAAGTAACTCATATTTGGTGTGTATCCATACCATAGATCATAAGGTGTCTTATTGGTGTCTTTCTTTAATTGAACTCAGTTTAATGTATAGACAACAATACTTACAACTTCTCTCCAGAATGTTTGTGTGATGATTTTTTCAATCATTAGTGTTTTGGCACAATCAACAATTGATCTATTTCTCCCTTTAGCAATCCCATTTTTTTGTTGTGTTCTCGGTGCATAAACCTATCTTGTAATTCCATGCTCATAACTAAAGTTACTGAATTCATTAGACATAAATTATCCTCCTCTACCTGACCTTAGACATTTCAGTTCTTTTCCACTTTGTTTTTCAACTATAGCTTTATACCATTTAAACATCTTAAATGTTTCTGATTTCTCTTTTAAGAACATGACAATCATCATCCTAGAATAGTCATCAACAAATAGAATGAAGTATCTATCACCATAATAGCTCTTTGTTCTCATTGGTCCACATAAGTCAGTATGGAATAACTCTAGAATATCATTAGATGCATAGGTTTTTATCTTGAAACTAGAATTTGTCATTTTTCCTTTTTGACAATTCTTACACATGACATGACTAGGTTTTGACATGCTCGATAAGCCTCCTACATTTCTTTTCTTGCTTATCCTAACCATGTTGTCAAAATTCACATGGCATAACTTTTATGCCATAACCAAATGTCTTCATTTCTAGCCATTAAACAAGTGGTCTCAATCTTATCAAGATAGAATAGGTTACCTTTTGTTTGTTCACCAGTACCGATCAACCTTCCTATTCCATTATAGATCTTTGCCTTTTTGTTCTCAAATGCAACTTGGTGACCTATGTTAGTCAGCTGCGAAACACTTAATATATTATAGTTAAGTCCTTTCACCCAATATACATTTTCACATCTGATCAGATTATTTAAAATGATGGTTCTGTTGGTTGTATTTCTAGTTTTGCAGCTTGCCAATTTTTTTTTAAAGTTCTTAGTCATATCCATGCCTAAAAGTTGAAAATCTTGTCTAGAGTTGTCGAAATCCTTCTGCAAATGATGATCTTCAAGCCAAAATCAAGAAATAAAGCAAAACCCTAAGCCCTAGATCAATTTTTCATGCATATCCAAGAAAACGCTAGTTCATTGAAATCCATTCTATTTTTTTTTTACTTTTTCAGAGAAACCCGATCACCAAAGTCATGTGTTTTATTTTTTATTTATTCACTTAAGTCACGTTGTCTCGTTATAATTTGAGAATATTCTTTTTCTTTTCGAGACTTGACGATTTCCTTTAAGTCAGGTTGTCTCTATAAGAAGCGAATATGCTTTCAGTCCTTATGAGATTTCACGCAAGCCGTAGATGCAGATCTTGATCCTGTGGTTGGCAGATAATCTCTTTGAAAAACCAGAGTTAAAGAATTACTTTGACGACTTCGAGTTTACTCAGTCGCGCTGTCTTAAAAGATGATTAGAGTTGAAAGTTGAGTTAAGGTTAAGTTTGAAATTTCATGTAGTCACATTATTGCGAAGAGAAATATGAGTTAAGTCAAAAGATCTAAGATTTAGTGATAGCCATCAATCTAAAGTGTAATCCTGTGGTGGTTGCGAAGTCTCAATGAAAACTCATGAGTTAAGAAATGTATCAGCAACTTTGAGTTTACTTAGTTGCGGTGTCTCGAAAAGAAACCAAGGTCAAGCAGGTGGTTAAGATCATTTAGTCATGTGATCTCTTTTAAAATCCATGATTGAGTTAAAGATAAAGAGATTAAGAGACTGTTGTCAGATTAAAGATAGATCCTGTAGCCAGCGTGAAGTTGTGATGAAATTTTTTAGATAGATGAAAGATAAAGAGATATCCCAACTACCGTCTGATTTAAAAAGGATATAGTGGCTAGCATTAAATCGTGAAAGAAATCATGAGTTAGTGAAATCTTAAAGAGACAGTGAGATTCAATGGGTCGTGATGTCGAGATAAGAACTATGGTTGAAGGAGAGTTTAGTAATGTTTAAGTGTGTTTTCAGCAAAAAGATCTGAGCTATGAAAAGGAAAAGATCCTGTGGATGGCGTGTAGTCACTTTATAAGTTCAAAAATTCAAAGAATATTGAAGTGATTCAGCGATGATAATTCAGATTGGGACATGCAGCTAATATTTTGAAGACTTGAGTTAGTCGAGAAGTCTTGAGAATTTCCTTTCGTGACATGGAGACTTCTTAAGTCATGAAGTCTCAAAGTAAATTGCAGTTAAGTTAAAAGTAAATAATATTACATGTTAGTCGTTAGATTTAAAAGTAGATCTACGGTAGTCACGAAGTCTCAGATGAGAAAGTAAAAGTACAAAAAGAAAATGAGATTACATGCGGGCCGTCTGATTAAAAGATGATCGTGTAATAGTCACGTAATCTCGATAGAAACCCAGGGTAAAGGAAATCTTAAAGCAACAAGGAGATTGCTTAGTCGCATAGTCTCTAAAAGAAACTTGAGGTATAATATGAGTTAGTAAAGCTATAGTTGTGAATTATTGAAGATAATATGCGTTAAATGATTTCACTTAGTGATTAAGAGGTAGCCGTTGATCTGAAAGATGATTGTGTGGTGGTCGTTAAGTCTCAATAGATAACTAGAGTGGAGGATAACTCTCTGCGACAATGAGATTAAATAGTCATGGAGTCGTTGAAGAAAACCATGATGAGATCAAGGTAATACATGAGGTTTCCTCCGCACCATGTTACACAGTTAAAAACCAATAAGAATGAAGGAGTTACGACAACGCATTTTAAAAGATTGCTGAGCTATTTTGAAAGACCCAATAAAATCAAATCTGGATGTCTTTTCAAATATAATAAGGTTTTTATATGAAAAGTCATAATTTGAAATTGATCTCCTATCAATTTGAAATGCCACAGCTAGGAGGAAGAATTGATTTTAGAGCACGTAGAAGTAAAGATGGAAAAGAATGAATTGCGAATTCATGAAAGGGATTGGTGCATTAATAGACATTACTGTTATTCATTCTATCTTACCAGTTTCCAAGAATCCAGAGCTCAGAATTTGCACGCGTAATTAGCCTTTTCAGTAAGAACAGAGTAAATAACGCTTATAGAGTGAATAGAGAAGTTTTCCATTCAAAATTCAGAGTGTGGTTATCAGTGTTGAAGATTTGAAGTGATTTATAGTTAAAAGTGAGGGTTTTGAGAAGATTTGTTTCAATATTGGTAAAGAAAGAAGTGATGAGTGACAATTCACACCAGACAACATGAGCAAAGTAGTAAGTGTCACCTCTACCAGAGGGAAGAGCGGTGATGATGACGACCTCAAAGGGAAGAGAAATTATTCAGAAGAATTCATCCAACTACTTAGGGCTCCAATAAGGGCAAAAAGGTAAATGATGAATACCTAGGAGATAATTTCACATTTATTAGAGATGCCAAGACACCAGATTTTTTTGGTTATCCTTTATTTAGTTATTTCTATAAAAAAGTGATGGCCCTATGCCCATATCAAACCCCTGGACTAGTGTATTAGCTAAGTTAGTTGTCCCTGATGTATTCACTGATGTAGAATTGATTTTAGAGTTGGCCAGTAGGTATGATACTATCTCAAAGACCATCAAGAAGGATGATGGCACTATTTTAGTGACCTTGGACCGAGATTCATTCATGAAAGCTTTTGATATCTATAACCCATGTTCCACATAGATTAACTTGAAGGCCCTAGCTGATAGATATACCAGAGAGGTTGGTATTGTATCTAAATTTTTCTAGGCCCACACACCAAGGGGAACTAGGAACTACATTGCCCCTATTCCAAGTGATCCATCACCATATTTTTACAAAGACCTAGCTTTTTATATGAAATACATATCCTATTGTTAGAGTAATCAGTTAGTTTTCTTACTCTTTTTAGCTTAAGCTATCTCTTAGGTGCATATAATTAATACTTTATATTAATTATATTGGGCAACCTAGCATTTCTATTTTTAGGGTTTGTTCACCTTTATAGGTTGAACTTTGTAATGTTTTTTATAACTTAGAGAATAATATTGTGCTTCTTCTTTTGAGCATCTCTGAGTTTTGCTTTTTCATTTTTGTGCTTCTACTTTGTATCAGGTCATTTGCATGCAGGTGTATTCGGGTTCTGTGGATTTGCATGTTTCTCAAATCCTACATGGTATCAGAGCCACCCTGTCACTGCCTGATTGAAGGTCTTTGAAGCCATGATTCGAAGACGACAGCCACAGTCTTTTTAGAGTTTTTTTGTCACTTTGAAGGAGGCGCCATTTTCTAGAGTCATTTGAGCAAAAAAAGACTCTGCCATTGCGTTTAGAAGGCCCAGGAGAGTCGAAAAACATATAAAGTTAGACTATTTTGGCCTCTGTGACCATAGGGAATTTTTTTGGCCTCCTAGGGCCGTACAGCTCGAAAATCGAGGCAAGAACTCAAAAAAAATTTAAAAAATGCATTTTTAAAAAGGTTTTGGGTGGGCCACCATCGCGCTGCCCGCGCACAGCCACTGGCCAGCGCACCGCCCTGCGGCCACCGCGCCGCCACCCGGCCCCGCCACCGCCACCCAGCTGCTCAGCCGCCGCCCGCGCCCGACCCGCTCGCCACCTTCTCTGTCGGCTGCGCCACCCGGCCGCAGCGCCACCCGTGGGCCACCCGACAGCCGCCCGGCCACCACCACCGTCGATGGCACTGCGCTGATAGCCGTGACGTTCATACGGGCGTCAAATTTAGCCCAGTGCCTGGTTTTTTTCAGCAAGCTGACTCTTCAGGGTACCTGTCGATTTTTTGCTCATAACTTGGGCACACGGTGTCCTTTTTTGGAAAACAAAATATCATCGGAAAGCTATTTTTGAGCCCGTCGCATTGGTGTAGGTCTCATTTCCTATATTTTCTAGTTGCTTGCATTTTTTGCAGTCAAAGGCATACCTTTGTTTATGCTCCTATTCTGCTTCTGGAACTCAGGTTTTTTTCTCGTTTCTTGTGCTTTCATAGTAATTTGTGGTGTATAGGGGATAGGATTATACATTGTGGGGGGGGTGAATTTTACTTTCTGCAATTTCTTTCAGAAAGACCCTTCTACTTCTATCTTATTCTTCTTCCAATGTCGGACCCCTCTGTGGCCCGACTGACACCTCATAACTACCACACATGGAAGCCACTCATGACCAGACTCCTCATGTCATGAGGTTTATGGTCCTGCATGGATGTGATTCAACCAGTCCTTTAGAGGCCTGATGAGGCACTTATGCACAGAAATAGGATGGATGAGGCAATGGGCCTCATTTCCATGAACATTTCAGATGGGTTGTTGTTCCACTTGGATGGTCTAACTACACCCAGGGATATGTGGGACAAGTTCTCCACCTTGTTTGGCACCATGGCTCAGTTCAGGATTCTCCAGATAGGTGTAGAGTTCACCTCCTTGGCACCTGAATCATTCACCAACATTGAGGACTTCCTGATGAAGTTCAAGTCTCTTCGATCTATTCTACAGGTTGCTGGAAAGATGAAGTCAGATGATGAGTGTATCTTCCTGATACTCTCCAAGCTTCGTGGTCCTTATCAGATTTTCACTTCTACCTTCTACTCCACTATGGATGCACTGGGTGCACGACATGTTATGCCCTCTTTTGAGACCTTCTGTGATAGGTTAACTTGTGAGCAGTCCAAGCTCAGTCAGATGGATTCTCTTATAGGTTCACAGTCACAAGCATTTCTTGCCAAGTCATCTCAGGATACACAGAAGCCGAAGCCGAAGAAGATATCTAATTCCTCTTCTCAACACTCTACTGGCCCACCATCTTCTTCTAAGAAGGAGAAACAGAAGACTCAGAACCCCACTTGTTCGTATTGTCAGAAGGGGCCCCATGATGAGTCCCAGTGTTTTCAGAAGAGATTCGATGGCTATGAGAAATAGATTGCAGATTTGCAAGCTCTCCTTCAGAAGAGCACTATTTCCTCTCCATCCTCTTCCACCTCACAGGGGTCTGCTTTTCAGTCTTCTACCTCTTCTTCGACATCTGGACAGGATTTTGGACAGGGTCATACATTACGGGCATCTGTTGCATCCCCTTCACAGGTCCCTTGGATACTAGATTCTGGTGCTTCTCACCATATGGCATCTTCTTAGGATTTGTTCTCTTCTTTTGAGACTTCTCCTATTCCTCATATTCTCATGGGGAATGACACTGTATAGACAGTTCGTGGGATAGGTTCGGTCAACATTCAGGATGGCACATTCAATGATGTATTGTATGTTCCATCTCTCTCTGCAAACCTTCTCTCAATTTATCAGATTACACGTAGTGGGTCAGGGAAGATAGTTGAGTTCATGGCCGATTCATCCTTCATCAGGGATAGTGTGATAGGAGGCATTATTACTACAGGGATAGTTGATCATTCCACCCATCTCTACACCTTTTCTCACTTTGGTCCACCATCTCCATTGTCGGAGCTCAGCTCTCCCCTTTTGAGAGAGCATCATGCGGTGCAGTCAGGTCGCTTGAACCTTTGTGTTGTTCCAGAGACCAGTGTTGTGACTACCACACCTCATCATGAGGAGTACTTTTCTCTTTAGTAGGATTCATCTTCAGCACCGCTTGACCCTTCAGCTCCATTCATCGAGCCACCAGGTGCAGCTGTTGAGGACTCTACAGAGGATATTCATCTCCTCTTTGCTGACAGTGCCTGCACACCTGTCATACCTCTTACATTGGGGATTCCCTTTCAGGATCCTCATGTCTACTCCTTTGAGCATCAGCTCGGCCTTCCAGTGACACCTCATCTTTCAAGGTCACCTCTTCAGTGTCCACTTCCTTTCACTCCTTTGCATTGGAGTCATGGTGGTTTGTTCATTGATCCAGGGGTTCTTTCATTCCGGGGGGGCTTTAGAGCCTCGACCCTCTCTCACGGGGGGGTTGGTAGCACACATTGTACTACTGGCTTTGAGAGAGTCTCTTGAAGTCATTCCTTTTGTCTTTTCTTGCTTTTATATCTCTTTTGGAGAGGATTTTTTCCCACTGGGTTTTCTCCTTTGTCTCCGGTTTACAGAGATTTCCTTGTACTGGGTACTTGATCAGGTCTTGTTGCCGAGACCCATTTCTTTCTTTCATATTTTTTTCTAGGTCAGATTTCTCTCTGCGTTCAGCTTAAGGGGGGGTGTTAGAGTAATCAGTTAGTTTTCTTACTCTTTTTCGCTTAAGCTATCTCTTAGGTGCATATAATTAATACTCTATATTAATTATATTGGGCAACCTAGCATTTCTATTTTTATTGTTTGTTCACCTTTATAGGTTGAACTTTGTAATGTTTTTTATAACTTAGAGAATAATATTGTGCTTCTTCTTTTGAGCATCTCTGAGTTCATATTTTTTTTTTTTTTGTGCTTCTACTTTGTATCAGGTCATTTGCATGTAGGTGTATTCGGGTTCTGTGGATTTGCATCTTTCTCAAATCCTACACCTATGCCCTATGCAAAGTCTTAGGTGTAGACAATGGAAGAGAAAGGGCATCATCAAATATGCTGATAATAATTTTAGAGTTGCAGAGCCCTTATGTAAGTACTGATTATCATTACATCCATTTTGCAATCAAAAAAATGCATCAAGGATTCATTGATATTCAAAACAAGGTAGGAAGCCCTAAGTTCCTGCAGTACTCATTGCTTATGCATCTCATCATGTTTTACAATTTCAACATTATAGACCAATCAAATTTACAACTCAGAAGATTCTATCATGGACAAATGAACCCTATGCAATTATGGTTAAGGGTATGGAACTATACCTCTAGGGAGAACGAGTTTTGTGCATTTGAGAATTGGGTAGTTTACCCATTGTTGAGCTATTTGGGAGTAGATATGACTATTTCCAGTGAAGGTGCTAAAATTATTGAGACCTTGTCAACTTGTTGACAAATGGAATGGTGATAATAACTAGGGTGACTTATATTGTCACCAAAATTTTACACTAATCAGAGTATATGGCTGTTAACAACCACCACATATATTGCCTTATAGAGTGCCACCCAGAATTGCAATAATGGAATTTTTATGGCATCTAATGTTAATAGATAGAGAGAACTTAGCCTCACATAGGAAAGGAACCTTCACACTAAGGGAATTCATTGCCTCAGATTTTACAATTGGAAAGAGGGCCTATGACCCTGTCAATGGATGGTTGAGGCACTACAAGATGAATGTTTCCCTGTACATATATATTGATACATAAGACTTTATAGAAAGTGCCAAAAAAATATTAACACCTACCATTCCAATCATGAAAAGGCATCAACCCTATGAGGAAGAAGATTTAATTAGAAACATCCTTGAAGAGGATGTGATTGAATCAAGATTAACAAAGCATCATGATCTGATGGATTTGGAGCAGCAATTAAAGAGGAAAGGGATCCCATTTGGTGGATATTTCCCAGGAATGCCCTATTCGTAGAGATTAGAGAAAATGATTGAGTCACATGGCTTACTCAGTAATCAAGTTTAATATCATATTTATAACAAGGACATAGGTCCCAACAAACAATCATCATCAGAATACAATAGTAGTTATTCAATACATATCCCACCACCCCAGGATCAACCATCACATAATGAGGAAATATTATTGATTTGATAGAAGTACATGAGGCTTAGGTGGATGTAGAGACCCCGCGAAAGAAGAAAAGAGTAGAAGCAGGGGAGCCCTTTGTTGAAAAAATACATAAGAAGAAAAAGGATAGAATTGGTGCCCTATTCATAGGGAATAGTGCTTATGATTAGCAACTGAGAAAATTGATAAGAGAGGGAAAGAAAAAGAGGGAGGATATTGATGACAATGTAGAGATGCCCCTCATTTTATGTCAAGATGAAAGGGAACTAAAACAAGAGGAGTTCCTTAAAGATGATGAGTTCAACAAGACTAAGGAGTTCAAGGAATTCCTTATATGGGATAAGCAAGACCAAGTTGTAGCACAATTGAAATCACAAGGAGGAGAGGCTATTACAAGTGAAGCATTAAAAGCCCTCCAAGCATATGACCTAGAGTTTGAAAATATGACTCCTGATGAAGCCAGAAAACTTGTAAAATCCAGTGGTATGGTCCTAGTAGAAGGATGGAACTTGGCTTCAAATTTTATTATAGATCATATCAAAAGGAACTCTGATGTCAATATTTCTACAGAGACACAAATAGGAGAGATGATAAAAGGGTGTGGCTATGATTGTAAATATCAAGCCCTTGTAATTTGGTCTCTTTCTCCTAATAATCAAAAGCCATCCCTGATTAATGTCCAAGAGAGAATGGAGGGAGACAAGATAATATGGTCTGTACACAATACAAGAGACCTTGAAATATCTTAGGCATTGACCCATTTTGTTCACTTAAATGAGCAAAGGAAGAATAAATGTCTACAAGATACCAGAAATTATTTGATGAAACAAGCCTTATTGCCAAGGATAGAGAATTAGGGCTGATGAAGATCAGTGTAATGGAAAAGATAATTTCAGATCTAACTTAGAAATTAGAAGAGATGCCTGAAGTTTGTCATGTTGTACCTAAAGAAGGAACATATGCTAAGATCTAGACTAAAGATATAGGGTATGGTGCAACAGAAATAGAGCAAGTGATTAAAGAGCATAATGAAGCTATTTTGGGAGCCTTAATGCAAATTTTGCAACATAGGATAAATATATTAAAAGATAAAGTAGATATAGTTTATGGTGCTTATGGTAAATTTCCAGGCCTACAGATTGAAGTGAACAATTTCGTATCAATTCTGAACACCTACTATGAAACATGGTTAGTTAGAACTGGGTTATTTGAGAGGTTAGCATAATTGCAACCATTGAGATCAGACTTTGTAGAGATTGTAACCCAAGTTGGAGAAGAGATAGAACACATTGGGGTAGGCGTGTCCTTTTTCAAAGGCAAGGAAAATCAGATAGAGGCTAGAATTAATATGTTTGGGCCTGACTATAATAGATTTATGCCATCAATCAGGTCAGAGGATAAGAAAATCAAGCCACTAGGAGTATGGAGCACATAATTTGATACTTTATTACCTAATAAAGAGGTATATGTTTCTGAAAATGGTGAATTGGATATGGAAAGATATAATAAGATCTTAGATGAGGCCTTTAAGGTAGAAACAAATTTCAACAAATTTATAACAGATGTCAAGAGAATTATGGATGCTAGGTGGGAAAGGCATAAGACACAATTGGAAAATATTCAGAGCTTTGATTAGCCACCAAAATATGATGTCACAACATGGGTTGTCCATACAAAGCCCAAGAAGAAGAAGCCTGCTACTGTTGACCTTTACATTATTGATGAAGATTAGAAGAACACTTGGCACCTGCTATTTGAGTACATGAGGTTAGTAATCTTGAAGACTAGTGTAAATTATCCTGTAATGGTAGTCATTAGGTCTCACTAAAAATATTAGAGGCTATCCTAAACACATACAGAGAAAGGTGCCAGTAATAAAAAAAATACAAGATCAAATCAGATTTCATTCTTCATTTTTGTGCATCCACCGCTTGGTCTCTTCTTGTCTTTTGTCCTTTTCTATGTTTTTAGGGTTAGGTGTTAAACCATCTGAATCTTGTTGCATCCTTAATTCTTAAGGATTCCAAGATGGTTTTAGACTATATATAGAGCATGTTGTAACTTTTTTAAGGATAATGGAATATAATTACAAGGCAAACTACTAAAATGTTTTCTGAGGCTCTGTATATTTTGGTCTAGTGAATGTATTTTGAAGCAGTTAGACATTAATAAAATACATTGCAATCTATATTTTATATCTTGTGTTGTCTCTTTTATCTCTATTTAAGCTTTTATATGTTTAAATGTAAGGTAGTTGAATATATTAATTACAAGGTAATTGTGCAGTCATTTGTGAGGTCCTTCAAGGAAGGAGTAATTCTTTTAGATGAATCCATAAAGTATAATATTGGTATTAAGATATGATAAAAAAGTTGTAGGAGTGAGTGGATAGTTTGTAAGGCATTCTATCTAGGTTGCATGTATTTTTATTAAACACCTAATTGTGGATTTGCATTTGAGATTGACTCTATTGCCCATAGGATTAGGCACTGGTTTATGGTTTGGGAAGTAATTTTTCATCATCCAATATTTAAAATAAATCAATTACACTTCATTTATAAGAAAGCATATATTTACAAGTAATTGTATTCACAAAGTATACAATTCAGTTTTCTGATTCCTTCAAGAGAATCAATAGGTTGACCCTCCGAAGTTCAAAGAACTATAAAAGGAAGAAGGATGAGAATCCTTATCACATTACTATTTACTATTGTCAATATAATGGTTTGGCTTATTAAGCTCCGTATCAGATTAATCACAATCATTTGCATAGTTTTCTATTTATTGATATAGTAAAAGGCATTTAGCAAACTAGTAAAAAGACCTAATCCACTCTAACTAATACTGCTATTTAGTAATCATTCAAAGGTAATACCTACTTGATTCTATAGAGCTCAAAAAAGAAGGAGGATATTATCCAATCCTCATCAATTAGGCTTTTCTTGTATATCGTTAATTAGAAATATACAAGAACAAGCATTCATACTGATTTAAGCTTCTTGCAATAAAAATCCCTAACAAAATTGGCTACTCCGCTGGGGAGAGATAAAAATATCTTTCTGAACCTTTACAGTAATCTCTGGTGTTTTAAAATTTTAAACTAAATTTCAAATTGAGTTTTCCCATCTAAGTCACACTAACAAAATTGGCGACTCTACTGGGGATTTCAAGAAATTTTTTGAAAAGAAACTTTTAAGGAATCTTTGGTGTATTTAAAAGTGAAATCAAGTTACAGTTGAGTTTTCCAATCTAGGTCATTCTTGTAGTATTCAAATTTCCCAAACTTGTGTTGGGTGGCGACTCTAAAAGAAAATCTCTGTAACTAGTGCAAAAGTGAAACATTTATACAAATTCTACAAATATGAATACTAGGTCAAGAATGATGAGGGATAATCCAAAAGTTGAGTTGGACAATGGAATCCCAACTACTTCAAGAACTAAGATGTCTTGGAGAGATAAGAAGATCCAAGTAAACATTAATGACTCTTCTCCAAGAAATGAAGAGAATAGCATTAGAAGGAAGGATACAAATCAATCCAGTTATGAGGGGAACACCTCAGAGTATGAATAAGCCTTTGACCCTAGATTAGAAACATATGCAATTACTACTACTTCTAGTGAAAGAGAAGGAACTGACACTATTAACTCAGACTCTGAAGTTCCTTGTGATGAGCTTGTTGAAGAGGAAAGAATCCTCATAAGGCAGTTAGCCCTTATTCAGAAAAAGAAAAGAGAAAAAAGATCTTAAAAGGAAAAAACATGAGCAAAAGGATGTTGATAAGTTTAGAAGAATATATTTAAGACATCAAGCTGAAAAAAATGTTGAGAGGTATCATAGAGACCAAGAGACTCCAAATACCCACAAAGGTTTAGGTCCTCAAACCTTTAGAGATAAAGGAAAAAAGAAAGTTACTGAAAATGAAGTTAAGGAACCAAAAACTCATAAAATCTTGAATGAACAAAAGTCTAAGTTAGACATTGACCTTGAAAGATCAAGAAGGGATAAAGAAACTATAGAAAACATACTGGAAAAATAGAAGCTGAAGTTGCTATCTTGGAGATGAAGAAAAAGATTCACTTTTTGCAATCTTCTAAATATTCTTATACTGGTGGTGAAAATACTACATCTTCAAAAGCCGAGACTGCTTCTTTCCAAGAGGATGATGAATTTCAAAGGAGGCCATTGCACCCATAAAGGTACAAGCAATTCACTTTTATTGGCATTCTTGGTTATCCTAATGCAGTTCCTAATGATATTGGAGAAAAACTCCCTAAGTTTTCAGAAAACAATGTCATTTCTTATGAAGTTCATCTAAGAAAATTCATAGATATCATAGATGATTTAAATATTAATCATGAAGATGTCCTAATGAAGCTATTTGTTCAATCCCTTGTAGAGGATGCTAGGGAATGGTTTAGAGGATTGTCTAATGGTTCAGTTGCATCTATGAAAGAATTAATTGATTTGTTCAAAGACCAGTATGGTGAAAAAACCAATGAAGGGTTCTTGTTAAATGATTTCAATAACATAAAAAATAATTTCAATGAAGAGGTAACTAAATTCAACACAAGATTTTAGAGAGCCATGCACAAGCTCTTTCAAAAAATAAAATTGGATGAAAACGTATGTTTGGCTACATACCTAAATGCTTTTGATTCAAAAATGGGTTATGATCTTAGAGATAAAAATCCTAAAAGTCTTACAGATGCATATAAAATAGTAGTAAACATAGAAATGAACAGAAAGGTATCAGGAAAAATGGGTAGAAGAGATGATGCTCGTTTTAGTAGGAGCAAAGAGCTTGAATATAAAGAGTACAAGGCTCCACAAAATAACAGACCATCCTATAACAATAAATATAACCCACAAAATAGGATGCAGAATCATTCTTATGGTACTCAGTTCAAGGATGGAAATCCTATTGCTCCACCAAGAAAAGACAAACCAAAAAATAAGACCCCTAACCCATTACATAAAAATGCTGTGAATATGTGCAGTGACAATTACTGGTGTGAGGTTTGTCAAGCCCCACACAACCCTGATTTTTGTATTGTATCCCTAGAAAAAATTTCTAATTAAGAGTAAGAATGTGAAGAAGATGAGATATGTGATCACAATAGATGTGATATGACTAATTCTTATGCATGTTCTGATATAGATTCAGAATAAGAAACTGATAACCATGACATGTATGGTTCACAAGGAAGAACATAGGTATATCACCAAAAAGTCCTATCTAATAGTGATGAAGAGGAATTTGATGATATAATATTTTATGCAAAAAATAGCCAAGGATCTATCACGATAAGGAAACCCTCTGATGAAGAAAAGGCTAGAATCACTGCTGATCTAGTGAACAAAGCAAGAAATAAATACCACTTAAGAAATAGAGTTGTGCGTGATGTAGGTAGTCAGCCAACAGACATCTTCATTAAAGAAAATAAGACATATGTCAAATATATACCAAAAAGAGATGGACCTGGGGAAAATATAAACAAACCTAAGGTCAAAATTGTAAACAAAGCTACTGATCCAAAATATGTACATGAAGAAAAAACTAAAATGCCGGAAGAAAGTACTTCCTCTCCCAAGGTTGAAAATAAGAAATACAAGAAGGAAGAGCCTACTCTGAACATTCAAATAGAGGAAAATAATATCATTATAGAAAAACCTAAAACCTCTGATGTAAAATATACTCTAGTAGATATGGGCTAGTGTTTATCTCAAATGACTGTCAAGGTCCCATTCCTAGAAATGATGAGGATAAAAGAACACAAGGAAAAGGTCCTTTCAGTGTTAAACAATGTATCACCAGTGAAACCTCAAAAACCAGAATATGTTGAAAAGAAATCTAACAATAAGGGAAAGGAACCCGAGGGGATGATTTCTGAGATCCCTCAAATTTATCTAAACACAAATACTTCTGCAGGGGTTCTTGACCCCTTTTTTCTAACATTGGTAATAAATGGTAAGATGCTCAAAAATTGCATGATAGATTCAGGAGCATCCAATACTGTCATGCCTGTAGAAATCATGAGATCCATGGGATTGCAAGTAGATACTCCTCACGAGAGGTGTCAAGCAATGGATTCAAGAGAAATCCCTATTGTTGGAACCATTGAGGCCTTACCTTACAAATTAGCTATATGACTTGATACAGTATTAACTATGAGTGTACTGGTGGTTGATAAATCACCACATTATGGCATGTTACTATCCATAAAATGGAGTGCTTCAATGGGGACAGTATTTAGTGTGATTTGTCTTATGCCACTTTCAATATTGCTTGAAATAATGTAAAGGTTTCCAGAGAAGGTAGGATACCTCATATGATAGAGTTGCATGAAGATACTAATATTAATTACTCTGTTGATATTGATATGGAGAATTTCAGATTAAAAAGGAGTGCTCATCAATGTAAGACTGTTGATCCTTTAGTGAAGGAGTTGGTAACATAGAATGATGGTTTATGGAAAATGTATTTTGATGGAGCCTGTTCTAAAGAAGGATCAGGAGCTGAAGTCTTACTTATCTTTCCATCAGGTACAACATTTAAATACTCTTTCCTGTTATATTTTCAGTGTACAAACAATACAATAGAATATGAAGCTTTATTTTTAGGGCTAGAGATTGTTGCTAAACATGGTATAAAATGTCTAAAAGAATTGGTGACTCAGAGTTAGTAGTATCCCAAGTCGGGTCCAAATATGCTGTGAAAATTTATAGACTAAAGATGTATAAACATGCTATTTGGAACCAAATTGAACTTTTTGATGCCTTCAATATAAACTGGATAGAAAGATCTAAAAACATTATGAAAGATTTCTTAGCTAATGTTGCTTTGAAAATTGATGATTTGACCTTAAATGGGGTATCAATAGTTGAGATTAAGACAAGACCAGTTGTCTCTAAAAATATTTACAAGTGACAAGTTTTTGAAGATGACCAAGACATCCTTAGATTTCTCTAATGCCTAGACCATTATGAAGACCAACACATAGATTGCAATACTTTACTTGAGGTCATTGATGGTAAGGATTGTGTTTTGGGGGATGAGGTTGTCCAACTAAGTTCTAATCATATTCCTAAGGGATTGGTAGAAATAGAGGCATTTTTTAGTGATCAGAGTGAACAATCATCAAGAATAAACAATGCCAAAATTAAGGATTTAGAGGAGATAAATTTGGGATCCGAGACCACTCCTTAGATAGTTTATATTGGAAAAGGATTGGATTCCCATTTCAGAACCAATTTGATAAAATTATTAAGAAAACATAAGCATGTATTTGCATGGTCTTATGAAGATTTAAAAGCTTATAAGGAAGACCTTTTCCAGCATGAAGTCCCACTCAAATCAGATTTAAAACCATTCAGAAAAAAATAGAGACCCATTAATCCACTGTTGGCTCCTAAGATGCAACAGGAGTTGATGAAGCTAAAGGATGCAAGAATTATCTGGCCTATCAGACATTCAACCTGGGTTTCAAATTTAGTACCAGTGAGAAAAAAGAATGGTGACATAAGATTATGTGTTGATTTTAGAAATATGAACATTGCATCCTTAAAAGACAATTATTCTCTACCAGATATGGAGGCAATGTTGCATAAGGTTACTAGTTGTGAGCTATTGTCAATGATGGATGGATTTTCAGGCTACAACCAGGTACTTGTAAAAGAATCAGAACAGTTTAAGACTGCATTTACTACTCCTTGGGGAACTTATGTATATGTTAGAATGGCATTTGGACTAATAAATGCAGGAGCAACTTTTCAGAGAGCCATTGATGTAGCATTCAAAGAGTTTATTGATTTATTCATGGTAATCTACCAAGATGATTTGACTGCATTTTATAAGAAAGAAGAGGATCATTGTGAACATCTATAATTTTATTTCAATAAAGCTTTAGAATATGGTGTCTCACTGAATCCTAGAAAGTGTCAATTTGCAGTCACAGAGGGAAATTTATTGGGATATATAGTGTCCAAAGATGGAGTAAGGATAGACCCTGAAAGAATAGAAGCTATTCAAAAAGTCACTGCTCCAAAGAATATCAAAGGTGTGCAATCTTTCTTAGGAAAGATTAATTTTGTCAGAAGATTCATTACAAATTGTGCTGAAATTGTCAAACCAATTATTAAGTTATTGAAGAAAGATGCAAAATTCTAGTGGAATGAAGAAGCTTCGTTAGATTTTGAAAAGATTAAGAAAGAAGTTCAAGAGGCCCCTATTTTAAAATCTCCTGATTAAAGTAAGCATTTTTCTTTATTCTCATTTGTATCCTTTTGTACTATTGCTGCTATTCTACTTCAGAAAGATGAGGAGGGATTTGAGCATCCTATTGAATTCTTTAGCAAATATCTTCAAGCTGCAGAGCTAAATTATGAAATGATGGAAAAGTAGGCGTATGCTTTGGTGAAGGTTGTTAAATCATTCATACCCTACCTGGTTTGTGCTAAAGTACTTGCATATGTACTTCATTCAGTAGTAAAGGACATCCTTACTCAATCAGAAGTGACTGGTAAGAGATGTAAATGGATTAATAGAATTCAAGAGTTTAACTTAGAAATCCATATTACTAAATTGGTGAGAGGACAAGGCCTATAAAAACTTATGATAGAAGAAAACCTAGACTTGGTGCAAGTGAATAACATAGTAATACAAGATTCAACAGTAACAAGTATTGAAAGACAACCCTTCTATGTTGACATCATGTATTACCTTAAGAATGCCAAGTGTCCTGAAGTTATGTCAGACAATCAAAAGAGGAATCTCAGATTACAAGCTTAGAAGTACACCCTAGTTCAAGGAGATTTGTATTGGAAAGATAGAAATGGTGTACTATTATTATATCTAGATCAGAGCCAAGCTGAGAAAGTATTAGTTTAAATGCATGCTGGAGTATGTGGAGGAAATTTTTCTGCTGCCCATAAAATCTTGAGGGCTGGATATTATTGGCCTAGTCTATTCAAGGATACTCATGAATTTGTCAGAAAATGTGAGCCTTGCCAAAGGTTCTTAAATAAATTGAAGTTTTTAGGTGCCCTGTTACTGAATCCTATGAGTGCTGAGGCACCTTTTGCAATGTGGGGTATAGACTTTATTGGAGAGTTTTCAGAGAAATCCAGTGGAGGACATAGCTGGATACTTGCTACCACTGATTATTTTACAAAGTGGATAGAAGAAATTCCCACCAAGAAAGAAACTATCAAAGTGGTTACTAATTTTCTAATGGAGAACATTCTAACTAGATTTGGTGTCCCTACCAAGCTAGTGATGAATAATGCTATGTGCTTTAGATCAGATCAAATCAAGGAATTCTGAAATGGATATGGGATTATGATGTCTTATTCTTCCCCATATCATCCTCAAGAAAATGGCCAAGCAGAATCCAACAATAAAAGAATTTTGAATATTTTGAAGAAGACCCTAGAAAAGAATAAAAGAGATTGGCACACAAAATTAAAACTTACTCTATGGGATGATAGAATAATAGTGAAGAAAGAAACAAGTAAATCACCTTTTGAACTTGTATATGGTTTACAATCTGAATGCCTATGAATAATTTATTGCCAGTTTACAATTTTATTCAAGAAGAGTTAGAAATATCTGACCCAATGCAAGATAGGATAATGCAATTAGCAGAGCTTGATGAAATCAGAAGAGAAGGTCAAAAGGAGAACATAAAATTGCAACAGAAAATGAAGTATCTTTTTGATAAGAGAGCAAGAAAGAAAAAATTTATGCCTGGTGATTTAGTACACCAGTGGAATGTGAGAGCTGAAGATAAAGGGAAGCACAAGAAGTTTTAATCCTTATCGCTTGGTCCCTTTATTATTTACCAGAGCTTTGGAAAATATTCCTATCTTTTGAATAACATAGATCATGAACAAGAATTTGAGTTTCTAGTGCATGGACAATTTTTGAAACCTTTCTTCATTTGAGAATTGAAGTTTCATGCATAGTAAATTTTTGTATTATATGTATAGGTGTGTTTCTTTCTGTGTGTGTTTCCTTTCTGCAGTAGGTTAGTAAGTGCAGTCTGTGGGGTTTGCAACTAGAGATTTGTGGTTCTTGCATTAAACTAGAATTTAAGCATCGTTAGATGAGCCACTGTTGGTTGTATTTCAAGTTTTGGAGCTTGCCAAATTTTTTTTAAAGTTCTTAGTCATATCCATGCCTAAAAGTTGAAAATCTTGTCTAGAGTTGTCGAAATCCCTCTGCAAATGATGATCTTCAAGACAAAATCAAGAAAGAAGGAAAAAGCCTAAGCCCTAGGTCAAATTTTCATGCATATCAAAGAAAACCCTAGTTCATTGAAATCCATTCTATTTTGTTGTTACTTTTTCATAGAAACACAATCACTTAAGTCATGTATTTTATTTTGTATTTATTCACTTAAGTCGCATTGTCTCGTTATAATTTGAGAATATTCTTTTTCTTTTCGAGACTTGGTGATTTCCTTTAAGTCAGGTTATCTCTATAAGAAGCGAATATGCTTTCAGTCCTTATGATATTTCACACAAGCCATAGATGCAGATCTTGATCTTGTGGTTGGCGTATAATCTCTTCAAAAAAAGAGTTAAACAATTCCTTTGGTGACTTCGAGTTTACTCAGTCATGCTGTATCGAAAGATGATCAGATTTGCCAGTTGAGTTAAGGTTAAGTTTTAAATTTCATGCAGTCACATTATCGCAAAGAGAAATGTGAGTTAAGTCAAAAGATCTGAGATTTAGTGATAGCCATCGATCTAAAGTGTAATCCTGTGGTGGTCGCGAACTCTCGATCAAAACTCATGAGTTAAGAAATCTATTAGCGACTTCGATTTTACTCAGTCACAGTGTCTTGCAAAGAAACCAAGGTCAAGATGGTGGTTAAGATCCTTTAGTTACATGATCTCTTTTAAAATCCATGTTTGAGTTAAAGATAAAGAGATTAAGCGATTGCCATCAGATTGAAGATAGATCCTGTGGCCAGTGTGAAGTCATGATGAAAAGTTTCAGATAGATGAAAGATAAAGAGATATCCTGACTACTGCCTAATTTAAAAAGGATCTAGTGGCTAGCATTAAATCATGAAAGAAACCATGAGTTAGTGAAATATTAAAGCGACAGGGAGATTCAATAGGTCGTGATGTCATGATAAGAACTATGGTTGAAGGAGAGTTTAGTAAAGTTTAAGTGTGTTTTCAGTGAAAATATCTGAGCCATGAAAAGGAAAAGATCCTGTGGATGGTGTGTAGTTACTTTAGAAGGTAAAAAAGTTAAAGAATATTGCAGTGATTCAGCGATGATAATTCAGATTGGGACACTTGGCTAATCTTTTGAAGACTTGAGTTAGTTGGGAAGTATTGAAGCAAACCTGAGGTAAAAAATTTCCTTCCACGACATGGAGACTACTTAATTCGTGAAGTCTCAAAGTAAACTGCAGTCAAGTGAAAAGTAAACAGGATTACCTATGAGTCATTAGATTTAAAAGTAGATCTACAGTAGTCGCAAAGTCTTAGATGAGAAAGTAAAAGTACAAAAAGTAAATGAGATTACAC
Source organism: Thuja plicata (assembly GCA_018584345.1). NCBI lineage: Eukaryota > Viridiplantae > Streptophyta > Pinopsida > Cupressales > Cupressaceae > Thuja > Thuja plicata. Next base: position 707,226 of record MU227009.1, read on the forward strand.
ATGGGTGGTCTGATTAAAAGATGATCATGTGATAGTCGCGTAATATTGATAGAAACTTAGGGTAAAGGAAATCTTAAAGTGACAAGGAGATTTATCAGTCGCATAGTCTCTAAAAAAAACCTGAGGTATAAGATGAGTTAGTAAAGCTACAGTCATGAATTATTGAAGAGAATAAGAGTCAAGTGATTTCACTTAGCGATTAAGAGGTAGTCATTGATCTGAAAGATGAATGTGTGGTGGTTGTTAAGTCTTAATAGATAACTAGAGTTAAGGATAACTCTCTGCACAAATGAGATCACACAATCACGCAGCCGCTGAAGAAAACCATGGTGAGATCAAGGTAATACACAAGGTTTTCTCTACGCCATGTAACACAGTTAAAAACCAATAAGAATGGAGTTATGACAGCGTGTTTTAAAAGATTGCTGAGCTGTTTTGAAAGAGCTAATAGAATCAAATATGGATGTATTTTCAAATATAATAAGGTTTTTATATGAAAAGTCATCATTTGAAATTGATCTCATGTCAATTTGAAATACCACGACTAGGAGAAAGAATTGATTTCACAACATGCAGAAGTAAAGACAGAAAAGACAAAATTGTGAATTGATGAAAGAGATTGGTGCATTAATAGGCATTATCATTATTCATTCTATCTTACCATTTTCCAAGAATCTAGAGCTCATAATATGCACGATTAATTAGCATTTTGAGTAAGAACAGAGCAAATAAGGCTTAGAAAGTGAATAGAGAAGTTTTCCATTTAGAATTCATAGTGTGGTTATCAGTGTTGAAGATTTGAAGTGATTTACAGTTAAAAGTGAGGGTTTTGAGAAGATTTGTTTCAATATTGGTAAAGAAAGAAGTTGATCAGTGACAATTCACACTAGACAACATGAGCAGAGTAGGAAGTATCACCTCTACCAGCAGGAAGAGTGGTGATGATGACAACCTCAAAGGGAAGAGGAATTATTTAGAAGAATTCATCCAACTACTCTAGGGCTCCTATCAGGGCAATAATTTAAATGATGAATACCTAGGAGATAATTTCACATATATTAGAGATGCCAAGACACCATATTGTTCTGGTTATCATTTATTTAGTTATTTCCATAAAAATAGTGATGACCCTATGCCCATATCAAACCCTTGGACCAGTGGATTAGCTAAGTTAGTTATCCCTGATGTATTCATTGATGTAGACTTGATTTTAGAGTTGGCCAGTAGGTATGATACTATCTCAAAGACCATCAAGAAGGATGATGGCAGTGTTTTAGTGACCTTGGACCGAGATTCATTCATGAAAGATTTTGATATCTATAACCAATGTTCCACAGAGATTAACTTGAATGCCCTAGCTGCTAGATATACCAGAGAGGTTGATATTGTATCTAAATTGATCCAGGACCACACACCAAGGGGAACTAGGAACTACATTTCTCCTATTCCAAGTGATCCATCACCATATTTTTACAAAGACCTAGCTTTTTATATGAAATACGTATCCTATGCCCTATGCAAAGTCTTAGTGTATACAATGGAAGAGAAAGGGTATCATTAGACATGCTGATGATAATTTTAGAGTTTCAGAGCCCTTATGTAAGTACTAATTATGATTACATCTAGTTTGTAATCGACAAAATGCAACAAGGATTCGTTGATATTCAGAACAAGGTAGGAAACCCTAAGTTCCTGTAGTACTCATTGCTTATGCATCTCATCATGTTTTACAATTTCAACATTATGGACCAATCAAATTTACAACTTAGAAGATTCTATCATGGACAAATGAACCCTGTGCAATTATGGTTAAGGGTATGAAACTATACTTCTAAGGAGCACGAGTTTTGTGCATTTGAGAATTGGGTAGTTTACCCATTGTTGAGCTATTTGGGAGTAGATATGACTAGACTTCCAGTGAAGGTGCTGCAATAATTGAGACCTTGTCAATTTTTTGACAAATGGAATGGTGATCATAACTGGGGTGACTTCTATTGTCACCAAAAAATTACACTAATAAGAGTATATGGCTGTTCACAACCACCACATATATTTCCTTATAGAGTGCCACCTAGAATTGCAATAATGGAATTTTTTATGGCAACTTATGTTAATAGATAGAGAGCACTTAGAATCACACAAGAAAGGAACCTTCACACCAAGGAAATTAATTGCCTCAGATTTTACAATTGGAAAGAGGGCCTATGACCCTGTTAATGGATGGTTGAGGCACTACAGGATGAATGTTTCCTTGTATAGATATATTGTACAAAAGGCTTTATAGAAAGTGCCAAGAAAATCTTAACACCTACCATTCCAATCACCAAAAGGCATCAACCATGTGAGGAAAAATATTTAATTAGAAACATCCTTGAAGAGGATGCGATTGTATCAAGATTAACAAAGTATCATGATATGATGGATTTGGAGCAACAATTAAAGAGGAAAGGGATCCCATTTCATGGATATTTCCCATACATGCCCTATTTGCAGAGATTAGAGAAAATGATTGTGTCACATGGCTTACTCAGTAATCTAATTGAAGATCAGATTGATGACAAGGACAAAGTTCCCAACAAACAATCATCATAAGAATACAATATTAGTTATTCAATACATATCCCAACACCCCAGGATCAACCACCTCATAATGAGGAAAATATTATTGATTTGATAGAAGTACATGAGGCTGAGGTGGATGTAGAGCCCCCACAAAAGAAGAAAAGAGTAGAAGAAGGGGAGCCCTTTGTTGCAAAAACACATAAGAATAAAAATGATAGAATTGGTGCCCTATTCATAGGGACTAGTGCTTATGATCATCATCTGAGGAAATTGATAAGAGAGGGAAACAAAAAGAGGGAGGATACTGATGACAATGTAGGATGCCCCTAATTTTATGTTAAGATGAAAAGGAACTACAACAAGAGGAGTTCCTTAAAGATGATGAGTTCATCAAGACTAAGGAGTTCAAGGACTTCCTTATATGGGCTAAGCAAGAGCAAGTTGCATCACAATTGAAATCACAAGGAGGAGAGGCTATTAAAAGTGAAGCATTACAAGCCCTCCAAGCATATGACCCAAAGTTTGAAAAAATGACTCCTGATGAAGCCAGGCAAATTGTAAAATCTAGTGGTATGCTCCTAGTAGAAGGATGGGACTTGGATTCAAATTTTATTATAGATCAGATCAGAAGGCAGTCTGATGTCAATATTTCTACAGAGACACAAATAGGAGAGATGATAAAAGGGTGTGGCTATGATTCTAAATCTCAAGCCATTTCAATGTGGTCTCTTGCTCCTAAGAATCAAAAGCCATCCCTGATTAATGCCCAAGAGAAAATGGAGGGAGACAAGATAATATGGTCTGTACACAATACAAGAGACCTTGAAATATCTTAGGCATTGACCCATTTTGCTCACTTAAATGAGGCAAAGGAAGAACATATGTCTAAAAGATAGCAAAAATTATTTGATGAAACAAGCCTTATTTCCAAGGATATAAAATTAGGTTTGATGAAGATCAGTGCAATGGAAAAGGTAATTGCAGACCTAACTCATAAGTTAGAAGAGATGCCTGAAGTTGCTCCTGTTGTACCTAAAGAAGGAACAAATGCTAAGATTCAGACTAAAGATATAGGATCAGTTAGAAATGGGTTATTTGAGAGGTTAGCATCATTGCAACCATTGAGATCAAATTCGCCAGAGATTGTAACCCAGGTTGGAGAAGAGATAGAGTAGATTGGGGTAACCTTGTCCTTTCTCAAAGGTAAGGTAAATTAGATAGAGGCCAAAATTAATATGTTTGGGCCTGACGACAATAGATTTGTGCCATCAATCAGGTCAGAGGATAAGAAAATAAAGCCGTTAGGAGTATGGAGCACAAAATTTGATACTTTATTACCTAATAAAGAGTATATGTTTTTGACAATGGTGAATTGGATATGGAAAGATATAATAAGATCTTAGACGAGGCCTTTAAGATAGAAAAAAATTTCAACAAATTTATAACAGATGTCAAGAGCATTATGAATGCTAGGTGGGAAAGGTAGAAGACACAAATAGAAAATATTCAGAGCTTTGATTGGCCAGAAGAAGATGATGTCACAACATGGTATGTCCTTACAAATCCCAAGAAGAAGAAGCCTGCCACTGTTGACCTTGACATTATTGATGAAGAGTAGAAGAACACCTGGCATTTGATCTTTGAGCATAGGGAGGTTTATAATCTTGAAGACTAGTGTAAATTATCCTGTAAGGGTGGTCACTAGGTATCACAACAAATATTAGTGGCTATCCTGAACACATATAAACAAAGGTGCCATTAATCACAAAAAGACAAGATCAAATCAGATTTCATTCTTCATTTTTGTCCATCCAACGCTTGGTCTCCTCTTGTCTTTTGTCCCTTTCTATGTTTTTAGGGTTAGGTCTTAAACCATCCGAAACTTGTTGCATCCTTACTTCTTAAGGATTCCAAGATGGTTTTAGACTATATATAGAGCATGTTGTAACTTTTTTAAGGATGATGGAATATAATTACAAGGAAGACTACTAAAATTTTGTCTGAGCCTCTCTATATTTTGGTCTATTGAATGTATTTTGAAGCAATTAAACATTAATAAAATACATTACAATCTCTATTTTATATCTTGTGTTGTCTCTTTTATCTCTATTCAAGATTTTATATGTTTAATTGTAAGACAGTTGAATATATCAATTACAAGGTAATTGTGTAGTCATTTGTGAGGTCCTTCAAGGAAGGAGAAATTCTTTCAAATGATCCCAGAAAGCTGAATATTGGTATTAAGATATGATAACAAAGTTGTAGGAGTGAGTGGATAGTCTGTAAGGCATTCTATCTAGGTTGCATGTGTTTTCATTAATCACCTAATTGTGGATTTGCATTTGAGATTGACTCTGTTGCCCATAGGATTAGGCACTAGTTTATGGTTTGGGAAGTAATTGTTCATCATCCAATATTTAAAATAAATCAATTACACTTCATTTATAAGAAATCATATATTTACAAGTAATTTTATTCAAAGAGTATACAATTTAGTTTCTTGATTGCTTCAAGAGAGAATCAATAGGTTGACCCTCCTAAGTTCAGAGAACTATAAAAGGAAGAAGGATAAGAATCCTTATCACATTATTGTTTTCTATTGTCAAGATAATGGTTTGGCTTATTAAGCTCTGTATCAGATTAATCACAGTCATTTGCATAATTTTGTATTTATTGATACAGTAAAAGGCATTTAGCAAACTAGTAAAAAGGCCTAATCCACTGTAACTAATACTGCTAGTCAGTAATCATTCAAAGGTAATACCTGCCTGAGTCTGTGGAGCTCAAAAAAGAAGGAGGATATTATCTAATCCTCATCAATTAGGCTTTTCTTGCATATGGTTAATTGGAAATAAACAAGAGCAAGCATTCATACTAATTTAAGCTTCTTGCAAGAAAAATTCCTAACAGGTTCTTTTACCTTCAACTGGACAAGGTGATTCATTAGCCATTCTTACTGATCCACCATTATAATAGTCAAAAGTTTCAAAATTTTCCTTATCTCTATTCATGTGATGAGTACAACCACTATCAATAATCTAGACATCATTTTTACCAACCTTAGATATGAGTGCAGTTTCTACATACCTTTCTTTTTCGTATGAATCATCCTTCATAGAAACAAATACTACCTCAACATCTTCTTCATATTCAGTATCAATATTCTCATCTTTGTTCTTAACCAGGTAAAAATCCTTCTTTCCTTTGTTGTTGTAGTCTTATTTATCTCTTCTGTCAGTTTTTTGGTTGCTTCTGTAGTCTTGGTCATCACTTCTGTCAAACTTATTTTCATAATATTTGTCATTGCTTCTTTCATCCTTTCTTTTGTTAGGGCATCTAGTAACAAAGAGTCCAATCTCTTTGCAATTAAAACAGACCAATGGTAATTTACCTTTATATCTACCTTTTCCTCTTTGCAATCTTCTAGCCATTAGTGCTTCAATTTGATCAAGTTCTTGTTCATCACTATCACTTTCACTATCATTTATCATAGTGTGTTTATGACTTGATTTACTTATTTTTAGAGAAGATTTGAATGCAGAATCAATAGTTGGTAAGACACTATTGTCATAGTTGTTCATCTCAAATGAAATAAGTCCACCAATCAAACTATCAAGAGTAACATTTTTATTTGCTACTGCTCTCATTTCTTGAATTGCAGATACTGTAATAGCATAAACAAGCAGTAAGGTTCTTAGAATTTTAATTAACACCATTTCTTCCTCAAGTACACCTCCTAATCCTCAGATAGCATTAAAAACTTCTTTGATTTTTCTACTTTACTGAGTGATGTTCTCTCCTTCTTTAATTCTTAGGTCATCAAACTTTCCTCTTAGGCTTTCAGCTTTAGCTCTCATCACATTGGTGTCTCCTCCATGTACTAGCTTAAGTTTGTCCCACATTTTATTTGCAGTGGTGCATGATTTGACATCTTCAAATTCAACATTGGATAGTGAAGAAGCAAGTTCTATCATCAAAGAGTTGTGTTCATGTTTATCTCTTAATTGATCAACAGTTAGAGGTCCTTTTGGTGCAACATATACAACATCCAAGTATTGTGTGACATCATTTCCAATACCTGATAGGTGGAGCCTTATCCTAATTTTCCATGATGTAAAGTTGTCTTTGTTCAACTTAGGCACATCCATTTTACTCATCTTGTGATCTTTAGCTTGAGTCTTTAAACTCTCTTCCAAGCATCAAAGCTCTGATACTAATTGTTAGAATAACTGAGAGGGGGGGGGGGGGGGGGGGGANGGTGAATTAGTGGCCTCAAAAATTAATCCAATAATCCAACCAAAACTTATATCACATATATAATTACCCTCAGATATTTTCAGTCCTACAAGATGTATGCCTTATGTAATTCTAGCAAATATATACTGCTCGGTGAATATACTGTTTATCCTTTTTCTAAGCTTTACCGAATAGAAACAATTGAACTTAGTGTTTACCGACCAATCCTGTTTTAGTAATGTGTAAATCAAAACATCAAACCAATGAACCATATACACTTTTTACATATGGATTTTTAACATGGAAACCCTGTTAAGGGAAAAACCACTTGGGACCGATAACCCAAAATTTACACTCTTTTGAAGTGAGCTCGATGAAGAGCCAAACCTATTAAAGGTTGCAAACACACTATTAAGTGCAACATTGTTAGAGGATTCAAAACTAACAGTTTATCATTTGACCTAGAATTCACTATGCTGTCAACATGAAAACCTTTTGATACTCTTGAGTATCTCAATACAATAAGGATGGTTAAAATCCCACTTGGTTAAGAGATTTTATAAATCAATGGTTAAACTAAAATAGTAAATGATCTGTTCATTAATACAACTTTAACTTGCAGATTTTCAGATCTATTGTTAATCCATAATACCTCTCTGATCAATGTTCTCTTCAATACCTTTTCTCCCCTTCTTTATTCTTTCTCTTTGGTGAATGCTTTGTCCTCTATTGCTCGGTGTCTGTAAAATTCTTGGCTCTATCCTTTTGCCTGTATGATCAGATCTGCATGAAGAATTCTATCTTCACCATAATTATATTCAGCATTCCTCCTTTCATAATGAATTACTTGTCTCTTTATATAGACATAATTTCATCGTTCAATCTCCTTGTCTTTCTTGTTCTTGATGTAGATTGCTTCTTGATCCACAAATCTCACCATGCATTGCTTTAATATTTAAAGATTTGCTTTAGTTTTATTCCTTAGATTTCTCCTTGAAAGCTATGAATAAAACTAGCTTTAAATCTTTAGTTCAACTGATCAATGAAAAAAAAGCAATCAGTCAGTTAACTATAAATATAGATCCTGCCAGCTAAGTGTTTTGTCATTTTCTAACTCCAGTTCTGATCGGTGATCAACTCTTAGTTTTCTCGGTCATTGAATCCAGTTCTCCTTAGGCATCAACTTCAATTCTTCTTGGTGACCACTTCAGTTATGCTCAATGTTGGGGTGCTTGGTATACACTTTGATTGCTTGGGGTTCTCTGTCTGTCGGTGTGCACTGTTTGTCGGTGTTTACTATCACTCGGTGTACATTGGCTTTTTATGTTTACCGATAACATAAACTTTATCTCTTTGGTTTCTTTAAGTCTATGACAATATGTATATGACCAATGAGATTATATCAAGTTGACATCAATGAAAATATAATACATTAACTGATTTAATGTCTTGCATTTAATTTCTGCAGCTCGGTGATCATCAACTTATCATCTTCAAACATTCAATTAGTTATAGTTCATCATGGTCAAAATAAGGTAGTTAATAGAAGCCTTGGGGACCTATTGAGATGTCTCACAAAAGAGTATGGTCAAAATTGGGATCAACTCTTAGGATAGGAAAAGTATGCATATAATGATACTATTAATAGGATTACTAGAAAGAGTCCCTTTGAAATTATTTATGGACTACACCCTAGAGGAATTTTTGAGCTCAGAGAACTAAAAGATGGAGCCAAAGCTAGTGGTTATGCTGAATACTTTGCACACTCCATGAAAGAGGTGCATGAAATAGTGAGAAAGACTCTAACAAAGAATACTGCAAAGATCAAGCATAAGGTGGATGAAAGGAAAAAGGAAGTTCAATTCCAAGTAGGAGATCTTTTTATGGTCCATCTGAACAAAGAAAGACTACACAAGGGAGTTCCAAACACAATATAGATGAGAAGATTAGGTCCATATACTATTCTGGCCAAATATGGAAATAATGCATACAAGGTAGAGTTCCCCTAGGATATTAGTTTTTCTCTGGTCTTCAATGTTGCAGTTTTGTTCCTCTATAAGGGGCCTACTCCAGATCCAGACCAGAGCCTTAATAAGATTATACAAGAAGTGGAAAACTTTAATTTGAACCCTACACCACCTAAGAAGGCAGAGAAGATACTTGATTCAAGGACCTACAAGAAGACCAAACATAGGACATACTATGAAAATTTGATTAAATGACATGGACAAGGAGATATAGAGGCCACTTGGATCAAGGAGATAGAGTTCAAGAAGTTGGGAGTTGATTCCAACTTACTCAATCCAAGGATGGATTGAAATCTTTCATTTGGGGAGAATGGTGAAGGAGTACCTAGGCTAATCCCTAATCACAATTTTTTTTTTGGCTTGTATTGACCTTAGCCAAGTCAGTAGAGTTTATTTTTTACCTTAGAAGGTTTTGCAAGTGTGTTCCTAGGTGGATTTGATTAGGATCAATCCAACCTAGATGTTTATGCTGTGTTAGTGGTTAATGTTAGATTAAGCCTAAAATGGGAAAATGGGTCCAAAATCCTTAAAGGATTAGGATAGGCTAGAAATGTTCCTAAAAATGCCTCTAGGATGTTTTTACATCATTCTAGGTCGATTAGAGGTCATTGGGATTTGTTTTATGCAAAGTTGTCAAAGTTATCAAAGTATTGCATGACAACATTTGCAACTTTTAAAAGTTGCATGACAACATTTGGGATGATTGGATTCTTTTCGAAGAATGATGGTGGGTAGTTAATGTAATGGCGTATAATCATGGGGAAGGCATATTTAGACATGGAGGATCCCATTTCCCAAGGAAGATTAAGGTAATGAGTGATTTGAATTTGCAAGAAGAAGCTCTGTTACCGGTTTTAGCATACAGTTGATCCTTTTTATGTTTGTGAGTTAGTAGATGGATTGAATGTAGAGAGACAATTTTGTATTTGTGTAGTAGAGGTAGTTTTAAGAATTTTTTTTTAATCTTTGATGTTGTTTTGAGTTCAGTAGATTAGTATGTTAAATTGTTTTTTTAGTAGCATAGTTACTGGTGTTGTTTGAGTAGTTTTAGGAAACATGGCTCCCCCATAGGCTCCCCCATAGATCTCTAGCATAAAAATCATCATGGAATAGAGGGATATGGAAGGGAAGCCATTTTAAAGTGTACATATGGAAGGTCAAATTCTTAAGAGTAACCTAGCTAATTTTAAAGTCATGCCCTAGGCGAGTTTAGTGTACCCAGTTAGGTGCATGAAAATGATCTAATGGTGTTTTATTGCAGGGGAAAGATCGGGAGAATGGAACCAAGTATGGTTATAGAGGTCCTACAAATAATTCCTAGGGATATTAGACTTTGGCCAATCCATTGAGATAGATTTCCAAGCATAAATCAGTAGAATGCACAAAAATAGCCCTATTTTCCCTATTAGCTGTGAATTCTAGGAGCCTACTGTACGGAGGACCTAGAACCCTAAGACCACCAAAATCATTAATGTCTTGGAAAAGTGTGTTTGAATATGCAATTTATTTTGGGGTTGTTTGGGAGTTTTGTGAGATAAGTGGGAAAAACTCATTGATTAGGGCTAATTGACTTATTAGGCCTAAAAGACCAAATCCAAAGAGTATCTTTAGATCGTTTGTAAAACCATTGATGTCATATTCTATTGGGATAATATGGGATGAAATAATTTGTCTTAGAAATACTTTCACACCTTGCAGCTCTTATGATGAGATGGAGATGAAAATGCTCTTGGATACATCCAAGGAGTAAAGGATTGAGGAGCATTTTGTTGATAGTCACCCCAAGGTGAAGCACAAAAGTGACCAACTCTTAGAGTTGTGTTGGAGAAGTCCTAGGCCAATTGAGCAAGGTCTTGGAAGATCCTAGAAGAGAGAGTAGGATCTTGAGAAGTCTAGGAACAGTGGGGTCCTAGATTTATCTTGTGCAAGCACACCTTTAGCATTTCTATCAAAGACTCACTTAATTATTTATAGGTTTCTGATGAGGATGAGGATGAAGGTTCATATCATTTCCAAAATTTCCCAATCCAAGTGAAATGATCTATGGGTCTATCTCATAAAGTGAGTGGGGAAATAATAGTGTTAATGTGTAAGGTGCTAATAGTGTGGGGGGAATTCCACTCATAGTCATTCAAGTTAGCGTCAGAATGAATTTCCTCAAATATCTCAATTTCAATAAAGATACAAGAACTAATATCAGAGGGTAGCGAGATATTCATAATTCCTTCTGTCGATGGTCTATAACCTAAGAACCATTTCTTCAAGTTTTGGGTAGTTGCGATTGGCTCAACAATTCCTTGTTCATTTTTGCCTCATCTAGATTGTCCATTATACCCTTATTTTTGGACAATGGTCACACCCATCCATATTTATGTACTGGAATTTTGATCTCAGGGGTTCTTTATCTATATACAAACAAGAAGATAAGTTGTCTTCAATGATCTCCTCCTATGTCTCCCCATCTTATAAAAACTATTGGTGGATCCTATTTAGAGGTTGTCTATATTTTCCATAAGAATGGGGTTAGATAGATAGCTTGTCTACACAAAAGAAGTCTGCATAGGTGTATTATTGACATCCATTTTCCTATAATTGGATTTTGAGCTCTGATGTGGGTTCCTTAGTTGAATTAGCCAGGTCCACACAATTTTTTTTTTTGAGATGATAAGGCAACATATGCTTCCTAATTGTTGGGTACTTGATTAGAAATAGATCCTCTAAGATTTATGCGGTAAAAAAAAGGATCTCTATCACTAGACGTGGTGATTTCAAATCCATCATGAGGAAAATTTAATCATTGATGGTAATTAGATGGTACATCTTGCATGGAATGAATCCATGGCTGTACCAAGAGCAAACTATAACCTAGCTCTAGATCCAATACCTGTAATGCAGTGTATTGCATTTCTAGAACTAGTCTTATTGTGAGGCTTATTACACCTCAAAAATGATGCTCTTCATCATCATATGCTCTTATTATGATGTTTTCAGTAACATCTAGACAACTGTCAGAGTAGCCTAGTGCTTTTACAAATTTTAAGGTGTAAATATTTAGACCCGCTCCGCTATCTATTAAGACTCATCTGATTTTATGGAGGTGGTCAAAGAATTGAAGATGAAAAGGATCATTGTGAGACAATTTACGGGCTTGGATATCTTTCTCAGTGAAGAAAATATGATGTTGCATGGACATATTTCCCACCATGGCTTTAAATTCATCAACATTTATGTCTTTCAAAATATAGGACTATTGCAAAGCTATGTCTAAAGCTTCTTTATGATTTGGAAAAATGTTAAGAAACTCATAGATGAAAATTTGTGTTGAGGTCTTCTTAAGATGATGTATGAGGTTGTAATGATTTGATGGTGGTTGGATGAATTATTTGGTACTACTACTTTTGACGGGGCTCCTTGCACTATGATTTTAGAGCAGCGGGTAGAAACAACATAACTGGTGCCTGGACCTTGGATAGTAATGATGTTTATGGTCAGATTGGGATCTAGTTTGGTATAAGTGAATTTTTCATTTTTTGTCATGTCTGGATGTGGAGGCCTTACCTTTTCCATGATGCATCAATGGATTTGTGAATATTTTACGATCTTGATTGGTGGTGCCTGAGTTTGCAATGACTTCTGTTTCACCGCGATCGATGAAATCTTGGACAATATGCTTCAATTGCATGCAATTTTATGTCTTATGTCCCTTAGTTCTATGATAGTCTCAATAAGAATTATCATTCAACCATGTTAGTTTTTTGGTACCTTCATAATGTCTGATCTCAGGCAAAGTAACTGAATGAGATTGTAGTAATTTCTCAAGTACTTTCTCAAGAGATTATACAAGAGGCCTAAGTCTCAAGGTGGAGTAATGGTACTTCTTGAAAAACTTTGTTGGTAGGTTTGGTTAATTGCCTAGTTTACTGTGTTTGCATTGTTAACTCTCTAGATAGTGTGTGGTGATTAGGTTTGTCAGGCTGATGTTGGTGGTGCTCGTATGTGCATAACTGGTTGGGTGACATTTGCATAAACAATGCCATTGTTTGTCACATTTTTGTTCTTAGACCAGTATTTAGATTTTTTATAAGGTGTTGAATTATTGGTCTCTTTTTCAATGAATCCCTTTAAGGTGAGATATCTCTTTTCATTTAGCCCTTTCTCAGTTATCCCTTCAAAGGTCTTGATTTGCTGGGAGTTTAATTCACACATCATGTCAAGGTGACAGTTTTCTATGAACATATGGATCTTCTCTTTCATGGTTATGTGGAAAGATGCCTTGGAGGAAAAATTTATCCAAAATTGTAAGAATGAGGCAAATTTCTCACCGCTCTTATGCTTGGTAGTACAAAGATCCATTTAAATTATTTCTATGATGATGTTATGTGAATAATGTGATATGAACTTTTCAGCTAGTTCATTCCAGGATCGTATCTGAGGATGAAGTATGGAAAACCACTCCATGGATGACCCACCAAGACTACATAGAAAAAGTCTCATCAGGTAGGTATCATCATATGCCACTTCTATGCAAGTCATGAAAAATTACCGTATATGGTCTAGGGGATCACCCCTTTCCTTGTATTTGTCAAATTTAGGCATCTCAAAATTGGGCGAAAAAGGTGGCATGTGCAATGTCCTATCAGATGGATAAGGACAAAGGTAAACAATAGTATAAGAATTATTAGGAGCACCCATTTCCACTAAAAAAAAGTGTATCCAATTCTGTCTCCAACTGTTCCTTCTTTGTCTTAATCTCTGCAGTGAAGTTGTTAAGAAAAGATATTTTGTTGAAGATTTTTCCAACCTCAAGTAATGACTCCTTCAGTTCCTTGACCATTTCAAATAGTGAAACCTTCTCAAGAGAAATATTCTACAAGAAATTCTCCATCATCTCCTTCTCTAATCTCTTCTCTACTCATTTTATCATTTCCTCTTCCATGTCATGATCTAGATTAGTAATTACATCAACCAAAGTTTTAAGTTGATCAATCAGAGATTCTTCTTCATCAAGTTCTACATTAAGAACTAAGTCAACAAGTATAGAAATGAATTTCCTTAGTATTTTATTTTTTGTACTTCTTTTTCTTTTTTATGTTCTTATCAACCTTTTCAGCCATCTTCCTTGAAAACAATATCTGTTCCTTTGGATTTAACTTGTTAACATTTTTTTCTTTAGAATTGCAAATTATGGATCATCTTCTTCCTCTTCATCTTCATCTTCATCTTCATCATCTTCTTCTTCATCTTCTTCCATTCTCTTCCTTTTATTTTTCTCACTGGTATCCTTTGTGTTGGTTTGTGAAGCACTGGTGGTGTTATCCTTTGGTGTCTCAACTCCATCTTTAGTACTTTTCTCACCTATTCCGGTGTTACTTGTTTGCCTCTTTGTCCTATTCTTGTAATTGCTGTTGCACAACTTGATTTTATTGAGTTGCCTCACCTTGGTCAATATTCTTGACCTGTTCTATTATTTCCTTTGATTAGTCAGTGGTCTTGGTCACTTGTTATGTTTCCTTACCCTTGTCTGTTTCATCAATATTGTTTGTTTTAGTATCAAGTATATCATCATTGATATCAACAAGGTTTAACTCAAGTGGGGACTGAAGTGGTATATCTTTAGCTTCATCTTCAACCATAGGAGAACTGGTATTAACAATAAGGTCTTCAACCATAGCATCATCTAGTGAGTCATTTGTTAGGTCAATATGAGTAGCAACATTTGGAATACTACCTATCATATCTCTCATTAACTCTTTCAAAGTAAAAGTATCATCTACTAGAGATGTACCTATTGTAGCTGTTACCTATGTTTGATCTAAGTTGTATATCCTTTTTCATATCACCACTATCTCTTCTTCAATATCCTTCTCCTTTCTAGCTAATAGTCTTGCAGTCCTGTGGCCAATATTGAATCTGCCTTTATATCCGCTTCCTTTATTGTCAAATGTGTCATAGTATAAATAAGCATCCTTTCCCTTATCTCCTTTTCAGTTTCAGCTGCAGTCTCCCATCTAACATTGTTTGCTTCATATAATTCATCAACAATATGATCTATAAGTTGACTAGGTACTCCGATGAATTTGTGAAAGTGAAATGCAATAGAATCCTCAATTATTTTCTTGTCTTCATTAGAGAACTTAAAGTTATTAATGTTACCTATCATTCCATGTTATCTTATTACCTTGGAAAATTCTATAGCACTCTTAGGGATATTGAATTTAGTTTTACCAGACTTACCTGTAACAACCTGAATTTGGTCTATTTCAACTATGGACCCTATTTTCCCTAAGTGTGATCATACCCTCGATTATGTCCAAATGACCCTGTTACTGCTTGGCATATTTCTTCAAATCAATTTAATGTCCTAGGTGATTTTTATCACTAATTTATATTAACTATTATAGCCATACAATTTAAATCAATTCAAAACCAATTAAATCAAATCGAATTCAAACATGGCTATAGTATTTAATTATAAAGGAATTAAATAAATCCCTAAATCAATTACCCACTTGCAAATAACCCATTCCCCTAGCCTATTTAATTAAATTAAAATGGCTATAGTCCCCTAATTATTAAAAAGTAATTAAATTGTTTAAATAATTAATTCCTATATTTTTGAATGAATTAAATAAGTTTAATTCATTTAATTAATATTTTCTTAAACCCCAACCTAACCTATCTCAACCACTTCTACCCAGGGTTCTAACCCTTCTCAACCCATTCACCCTTGCTAATCTAATCTTAGTCCTAATTCTAATCCTAACCCACCTCCTAATGTTGTCACATTCCATTAAGGAATGATTAGAAACTCAACCCACTAGAGAAAGTCCACTTTCTCAAGCATGACTTTCTGAAGGGACCAACTTGCCAAGTTGAACCTTACTCACTCCCCATGCTTCTTTAAGGCTTTCATTAATGCCTCCTTAATGAAGATTCCTTAAGCCTATGTCTCCTCCATGCCTCATTAATGCCCAAGGCATTAATGGCTCTTACACCACCATGAATGAGTCCCTTAACTCATTAATGAGCTCTCTCTCTCTCTCTCTCTCTCTCTCTCTCTCTCTCTCTCTCTCTCTCTCTCTCTCTCNTGCGCTCTCTCTCTCTCTCTCTCTCTCTCTCTCTCTCTCTCTCTCTCTCTCTCTCTCTCTCTCATTCTTCTATAAATAGAAGCCATTTTTGAGAGCAAATGAGCCTTTATCTTATATTGTAAATGCATTTTTATGCGGTTAGATTAAACTTAGACTCATAATTCATTTCATAGTACATGCTCATACATTATTATTATGCCCATTTTTAGATTAATATGCATTGTTCATTGAATAATAGTTTGTTTTTAATTAAATCTTTCATGCTAGGTTGTTTATGTCACTGGTATTTAGCATAAATTTGAGTGCTTTTATGTTACATGCTATACTCATCCTAGTTAGAAAGCAATAAGTTGATGTTATGGTTTATATTCTCTTTAACCCTTGTTTTTCACTAACAAAATGACTTATTGAAGTGTTGTGTTGCAGATAACAGGTGCACAAATATACACACACATTTTTGGCGCCCACAGTGGGGCACAATTTCCAACTTGGCCTCATTTTCTAACACTTTTCACTGATTTGTATGCCCATAATACTGACACAGGATCATTTTTGAGCATTCTGGATCACATTTGGGATACGCCCTCGCGCCGCAAAAAATGAGGCTCGCATCTAGGATTTCCCAGGTTGTTTTCAGTTTAGGCTTGCATCTGGTAAGCATGGAATCACATATGGTAAGGAAGCTCACATACAGTATGCTGCATCACATTCAGTAAAATTTTAGGCTCACATCTAGTTAGAAAGTTTGTGCATTTCGTTTGCCTAACCCTAACATTTTGACAAGTTGTGTTTTTGGTGTCTTGCAGCCTAACAAGTGTTTATAGGTTGTTCTTGAAATTTTTTGTGGGAGTTAACATAAACAGATACTAACTTGGTTTTTCAGGTTACCCAACCCCCATCTTGAATTCTATTTACTTGCTTTCCAAATTAAGATACATATTCCAATCTATCACTAAACTGACTAGAGGGTTATGCTCTTTTCCTTTTTAAGGAAAATTAGAAACTCATACATCAGTTTATGGATTGAACAGAATTTGGAGTTCACTGAACAAGCAAACACATCATCTAATTCAATTTGGAATAGTAAATGAACAACACAAATCACTAAATATTGCGGTTCAATGAACAACTACATCGTATAATTCCTTTTTGGATTAGTAATTGGACAAGCAACTCACTAAATTTTGTGGCTAATTGAACAAGGCAACTTTCCTTTTCAAGCATCCTATTTTTCTTAAATAGGAACAAACTAAATCGAGCTCAACATAGCTTGAAGGAATGAACTTTGATTTACATCTTTTGGGAGAAAATGATTTAGATTAGGAGAGTATGCTCTTCTTCTTTGGAAGAATAAGAAATCTAGACATCCAAAGCTCGCCAATCCTGGTTACATATATTTAAACAGTAGAGGGCCTGCCAGTTGAGGAAAAAATCTCCCGGGAATGACCCAAGTGAGGACAGGTTTTACGCCAACCCTTCCAACTCACTATAAATAGGTGCTTCATCGTAGGCCAAAGCCTCGAAAGACAAAACTAGTTTTTTTCTTGGAATTTTGACATCATTCCTTGAAAATATCTGGGTATATGTAGAGCAGAGCCGCTTGAATCTTGCTTGCGAGACTACATATATTCAGGTACTCATAGGGATATACACCTAACTTTTTCCTTGTGCAATTCTATGGGGGATAGTTTCAAACGGATTGCCCAATAATCTACAACAACTTCAACTGAAATAATTCCCGATCCATCCCCGAAAGGGTGATAATCTTTGTGCAAGGAAAAAAGTAATTGCCCCAAGACACTCGTCATATTGTGCCCTCACTTGCATTTAGAGTGAGCTAATACAACATCATGACTAGAGCCATTGCGTGCTTTGTGATGACTGTATTCTGATTATCATTTGAGTGTGTACCTGAGTCAACAAGCAAAGATTTTCATCCTCCACCTAGAGAATAGGAAAAGATGAGTGTTTGTTTCACCCTCTTAATAATGCAAAAATGTTTGATGTGTTCAAAAGATCATTAAAAAAATAAACTCCTCAAAACAATCAACAAATTTCAAAACTTGGAATGCAAGTGTTTTTCACACCTTACGACACCTCTTAACGCAATCTAGAAACAAGCAACTTCACGCACTTTGAAAACAAACTTTTCAGAACTGACCAAAACTGACAAAGACATCATAAGATCACATCCTGTATTTCCCAAATCGCATGCAGTATTTAGGATCACATTTGGTATTCTGGATCACATTTAGTCAACACACAGTCACATCTAGATTCTAGGATCACATCTGGTACCATCAGAGGCTCGCATCTGGGGGCTTGCATTCAGGAAAAAGGGTACTTGTAGACATTTTTCTTAGAAAGTCTCAGTTGATTAGGATACCCTTGTTAGAATACTTCAGGGATAACGAAGAGGGGGGGGGGTGAATCAGTTATCAACAACTTTATCTTTTTCTTATACATATTAATATATATTGACACAAAGTAAATGCACATTTAGATAACACATTACACAACACATCATTTTGGTTACGGGGAAACCAAATGGTAAAAACCATGGTGGGAATTAGTATGCACAAAGAACTATACTGGTTTATAGTAATCCCTGTTAAAAGATCATACAACCCTATTAGGATTTTCTCATTACAATGCACTAGTATAGTGACCTGGTTAAGTGTCTGACCTTGTTAGGAGTCTTTTACAATAACCCTGTTAGGGGTGGTGGACTCACTGTCCAAGTGGTGAAGGCTACAACCTTCTGGTTATTTGATACACACTGTATCAACAAGGTGAACTGCTATTTTTGACACTACTTTGTCTGATCAGTTCCTTTTGTGCACCGATTCTTTAACCTCTTGTAAAGCACTACAACAATCTTCTCTGTGTTCTAAAATATTCTACTTCAATATCTATATTATCAACATATGATAAATATAGCTCTGCTACTTCAACACTCTGCTCTGCTTTTCTTATCTCTGGCTTTCACAACTCTTCTTATCACAAATGACCTTCTATAAGTACATACACCAAGTATGAGATCATGGGACCTGTTAGACAACTCTTCATAACATC
>MU227009.1:729379-746037 GCA_018584345.1 Thuja plicata
CCCACATCATCCTAGAAAAATCATCAACAAACAAAATAAAGTACCTTTCACCATAGTATGATCTTGTTTGAGTAGGACCGCATAAATCTGTATGCACTAAGTCCAACTTGTTTTTAGCTGAGGTCTGTTTTCTTTTGAAAGAACTCCTTACATGTTTACCCATAACACATTCCCTGCAAATTGTGTCAATTGGTCTAGGAATTCTTTGTAGGTCTCTAATTGCCTTGACATTACTGATCTTTACTATATTATCAAAATTGATATGACATAGTCTCTTGTGCCATAACCAACTGTCATCCACTTTTGCAACAAAACAACTTACATCTAAATTGAGATTAAAAACATCACCTTTTGTTTTAGAGCCTGATGTAATCATGTCTCCATCCTTGTTTCTAATAATGCACTTGTTGTCTTTGAACTCCAGATGATAGCCTTTATCAAGTAGCTGTCCAACACTTAGTAGATTATGATGTAATCCATCTACATATAGAACATCATCTATCTTGTTCTTTCCATCCAAGGTGATGGATCCTCTACCTATGATAGGTTTAGGAGTGTTATCTCTGAATCTAACCATACCACCTTTGTATTTGTCTAGATGAACAAATTTGTCTTTGTCACCTGTCATGTGATGCGAGCATCCATTGTCAATGATCCAATCAGTTCTGACATCTGCTTTGGAAATTAAGGCTAATTCATGATCTTCTTCTTTATCTACAATGTCCATATTTTCGAGCAACCTTTCCATGTCTTTAAGGGCAACGAATCCAATTTCATCTTCTCCTAAATCTTCATCAGTTACACCTTCTTCAACATGGTAACATTCCTTCCTATATTTAGGCTTGTAATCAAATCTGAACTTCTTGACTCTTGTGGGACACTTAGATGCAAAGTGACCAATTTTATTACATGAAAAACACTTGAATGGGAGCTATCCTTCATACTTTCCTTTTCCTTTCTTTTCTCTCTTAGAAATCATGGCAATTATATCTTCTAGCTCTTCATTAGTTTCTTCATTCTCATTATGACTAGAGCTGTGTGAGGATTTCTTACCATGGATTGAAGCTTTGAAGGCTATTTCATTCTTAGGTTCAGTCTTCAATCTTGATATCTCAAATGCATAGATTTTTCTATTCAAAGTCTCTCTCTTGAAGTCTTTAGAAAACTGCATGGTCTCACCTAGAATGTTGATTTTGCTTTCATAGTCTGCTGTCAATGTAGTCATTAACTTGTCCATTATGCCTTCTTCTAAAATTTCTCCTGCATTGTTTCTAATTCTAGATACTACTTCATTTATCCTCTGATTATAAGCTCTAATGTTTTCTTCAGGTAACATTTCAAGACTATTATATTTCTTTTTCCTTGTCTTTTTGCGTGCATTATTTGCTTGGATGTCTCCTTCAAACATATCTTCCAAATACTTCCATATGGTATAAGCTCAGTGAACTTTCTTGATCTTAGAAAATTCACTATCTGATAGGGCACTAATAAGGGCTTCTTTGGCAATTGCATTATTGGTAAATGTTTCCTTTTGTCTATTAGTAGCATCATCCTTTGCAAGGTCCTTTAAAGATGGAATATCAACTTCTTGTGTATAAATCTCAAAGATCTCAAAGGAAACACATTGTAGATGTGTTATCATTTTGTTCTTCCAATCCAGATAGTTCTCTCCATCAAAATTAGGGCTCTCTTTTCTGAAGTATGCCATCTGATCTGCCTTAAGCTGTTAGGCTTTCTCTCCAAGGCACTTGGCTTTGATACCAATTGTTAGAATACTTTAGGGATAACTGAGAGGGGGGGGGGGTGAATCAGTTATCAAAAACTTTATCTTTTTCTTATACTTATTAATCCATATTGATACAAAGTAAATTCACATTCAGATAACACATTACACAACACATCAATTTGGTTATGGGGAAACCAAATGGTAAAAACCCTGGTGGGAATTAGTACCCACAAAGAACTATACTAGTTTATAGTAATCCCTGTTTAAAGATCATACAACCCTATTAGGAGTTGTTCATGACAATGCAGTAGTATAGTGACCTAGTTAAGGGTCTAACCTTGTTAGGGGTCTTTTACAATAACCCTTTTAGGGGTGGTGGACTTACTGTCCAAGGACTCACTGTCCAAGTGGTGAAAGCTACAACCTTCTGGTTATTTGATACACACTGTATCAACAAGGTGAACTGCTATTTTTGACACTGCTTTGTTTGATCAGTTCCTTTTGTGCACTGATGCTTTAACCTCTTGTAAAGAACTACAACAATCTTCTTTGTGTTCTGAAAGCTTCTACTTCAATATCTATATTATCAACATATGATAAATATAGCTTTGCTGCTTTAACACTCTACTCTGCTTTTCTTATCTCTCGCTTTTGCAACTCTTCTTATCACAAATGACCTTCTATAAGTAAATACACCAAGTATGAGATCATGGGACCTTTTAGACAACTCTTCATAACATCCTTGTCAGCTCTACTAAGTGCGCAAGCATAATTACAACTGTGCAAGTATAAACTGAATAGACGCGTCGCTTCACTAAGTCGGCTTCACCAATTTAACCATAACTTTGCTATCTTCTTGAAATACGTTTGGTGCCTTTAGATTAATATAAAAAACTCATAACTCATCATGAATATACACATGCATATCTTCAAGATAGGCACAACTCAATAAACACGTTACATATGTCAGCCATAAACCGTTATTTCTCCAGAACTGTAACCGTCAATAACATAATTACATATCTTTACTGAAACATCATATCTAGGTCTGCATGTATGAGCATAGCATAATAAACATGTCAAAAACATGTATCTATCCATGTAAGTCTTCATGTCATCATATGGATAAGTACATACAAAAGTACTGCTGTGTATTATATGTTGTCATCAATGACAAACATACAATCAATCAACTGTTCAAAATCAAATCTCCAACAACCCTTTTAGCTCTTTAGCTAGTTCCTATTTTCTCTTCTGCTCTCCCTATTGTAATTTCAAAACACTTTTGAAACATCCACCTTGCATGCTTAGTCATATTTCCATGATCAGTTCAATATGTGTGGTCTACCCATTTTCTATCAACAACTTGGTTCCCAGCTCACTATCAGGGCATTCTAACCCTCTGACACTGGAATCATTTACATCCACCAACAAATAGTTACTTTTAGCTAGACACACCCACTTGAACAATCTGAAACTCTTACTTGCACTATTGGGAAACATTAACAAAGTTGAGAAACAACTTCATGGTTAACACGAGACACAACAAGTACACAACTAAAGGATCAAAAGTGCCTCCTAAAACACCACACTTTCAAGGAGAAGCTTCTCGTAGTTCCCTTCTTGATCTAGATTCCCCTCAAATGGATAGTGATACTTGCAGATGGAGTGAGGATTTTGAGGATTATAGTGATGGAAAACACCAAAATCCTGAAGACACATATGCGGAGGAAGGACCCAAATTTGAACATGGCCCATTCAGATCAGATAGTGAAGGGGAGATCCCTGAAGACAAATAAAAAAAAATCAAACAGAGTAAACGGTTCCACAAGATATTGGAACGAATAATTGATGACGATAAAGAAAAATACTTCCTCCATCTAGCATCCATAGGTGTCAAATTACCCAAAGATTATGACATGGAAAAACTCAAGGAAAAGGAGGTACCAAATCCAATATCTATTCTCACCAAACAACTCAATTTGATGCAAACGGAGCTCACAAACCTCAAACAAGAGAAGGAGAAACCCAAAACACAATACTCTTTGGACGCCATTTGTCCGTTTCCTTTTGACAAGAGTATCACTATGGTCTTGTTTCCCCTCAACGTGGCAAGGCCAAAGTATGACAAATACATGGGAGAAACTGACCCCACGATCATGTAAGGGAATTTTTTACTCTAAGAATCTAATACATGCATGAACCTACATACCTCATGTGACTATTTCTAGGAAGTCTAGGAGGTAATGCCATGGAGTGGTTCTCAAAACTAAACCCTAAGGTCAAGACAGTTGAGGAGTTGATCCAACGGTTCATTCAACATTACTCCTACAACATCCAACATGATGTAACTATGATGGACCTATGTAACACCAAAAAATGAACTGGAGAATCATTCACACACTTCCTCCAAAGATGGAGGAAGATTTTTGCACGATATTCAAGGGTCATTCCCAAAATGGAGAAGATGGAAATCTTTGTTAATAATCTAGTGCCTGAATTGAACTATGCTCTACAAATGCAAGACTCTCCTAGCTTCGATAGAATGATTAAAAATTCCCTCCGTATTGAGGAAGTCATGGTCAAAAGGGGAGAGATCACCCTTCAAAATGAAAACAAAACCAACAACTCCAACTCCAAGCCTAAATGGTGGAAAGAAAACAAGAATGTTGTTAATGATGGAGTAGTTTACACCTCTAACATTAATCCTAAACCCGAGGTATTTAATCTAACCAATGGCATGAAAGAAAGAAAAGATGCTAAGGTAACACCTCCTATCCCCAAAGCAAACAATGATAACAACAAGGAATGAACATGGACTTCAAAACCCCAAAGAAAATTCACTCCTTTGGGGGAGCCTCTTGAGACTATTCTGAAAACACTGTTGGATAAAAAAGTTCTTACAAGTCCCGATTCTAAACCGTTGGAACCAATGGTAAAACCCAGGTGGTGGGATGATTATTCCTATTGTGTCTTCCACAAAAATAAGGGACACAAGACTAATAATTGCCTCAAGCTTAAGCATGTCATCCAAGACCTCATCGAAGGAGGTAAGATCAAAGTAGATGGACATACTACCATTGAGGATCATATAGCATTCAACAAACCCTTTCCTAATTACAATCAAGGAGAGACATCTAAAGGGAAGGGTGATGAGGTAAACTACACCTATTCCAAAAATGACATTGTGATTAATATGCTTGACATTAAAACTGAATCCATCAATGTGGTCACAATTAAAGCTGTAACATGGAGCCAAGCACAGGTTACAATCAAAGGACCTCCAAAACTCACGTCAACGTCAACATCCAAGGTTCCTATTGTAACTATTCCTAAACCAGTAGAAAAACACATGGTCACTATCCTCAAAGCAAGGTATGACTTGGTAGACCAATTGCAATGAACCTCTGCCAAAATTTCTATTTTTGAATTGCTCAAGATATCCATGGTACATAGGGAAATCCTAGAACAAGCCCTACACACTGCTAATGTTCTGAAAGATATTGATATAGAAAAGTTCCAAGTGATGGTCAATCACATTTCAGTGCCACACTACCTCTCCTTTTTTGAAGAGGATGATAAGTCATTGACATATCCACATAATCAACCTCTCCATATTGAAGTCCTTATTCATAAATCCTATGTTAGATGCGTGTTTATAGATGGAGGTGCAGGATTGAATATTTGTACACTAGATCTAATCAAGAGACTAGGTCTCTCAGAACAAACAATTGAATCTAGAAACAAGATAACCATCAAAGCTTATGATGAGGAAGAAAGATCCTTCAAATCTCTTATTGTTCTACCTATCAGAGTCAGACCAATTGAGAGGAATGTCATATGTCAAGTTCTGGATTTACCATTGGCCTACAATATCCTACTAGGGAGACCATGGATTCACAAAATGCAAGTTGTACCGTCCACTTACCACCAATGCATAAAATTCACACATAATGGGGTGGAAGTGACAATTTCTATAGATGCTAACTACACTTGCAACAATATGAAAGTAGGTAGCATGATCCCATACAACAAAGAGGCTATAGATGAAAATGCTCCTGAAACTACCAAGGACATGGTTATGAAGAGTTTTAGCAAAACCTTGAAACTTGAAGAAACAGGTATGGGAGAGTACAAGCTAGACCTAACTCCCTCACTGATAGAACTTCCGGTGTCACCGAGATCCTATGAAAAACCTTCATCGACATTCACACCTGTAGCATCCAAAGAACTAGAAGTACACAAAGAAAATGGCATGATAAAGGCATCCACATCTTCTTCAAATAACACAAAAGAACAGGCAGTCATGGACTGGCTTTACAAAGGAGAAACAGTGGAATCTGAGGTCAAACATGTGAAGATATCCACATAACATTATGGAAAGGGGTATGATTTCCTCACAAAAATGGGATACAAATGAAAGTGGCCTCTAAAAGGAACCAGATGAGGGCTTATTGAACCTATTCCCATGGAGTTTTGGAACACCAGAGATAAAATAGGACTTGGTTTTAATACTTAATCCGATAAACCTACTTCAAAAGACAGCTTGACCTCTGATAAAGGGAGCGATGAAACAGATGAGATAGTACTAGAACCATGGCCTTATGAAATATTATTACATGTTGGTACAAAGAATATTGCATATCAAGGAGAATGCTATGTACCTAGCTTTGAGATACCACAAGATCTTCACACCCCTTTTCTAGCACAACCTCCCATTCAAGAGGTAGGAGACACCATAGCAAAAATCACTCAAGAGATACCCCAGCCACAAAATTTACATCCTAACTGGGGGCAATTGGTCACAATTTCACATGTCCTTGATCTACCCCACTTTGATCCACAAGAAGCTAATTGAGTACATCAAATAACCATTGTTGAATACTTAAATAGATGTGATGATGATGTAATAGACTCTCATGACTATGAATGGGATCGGCTATCTATCACCTCTGAAGATATTGGAATAGATACAATTCACATGTTTGCAGCTCCCTCAGCTCCTAGCAAATGATCTGACACTCATCTCAATGATATTGATCCTCCTGAAGCAGAAGCAGAGTTCCATCCCACGATCATTGATGGAGACACTGGTGAATACATAAGTCTAGAAGAATTTCATAGGCCACAAGCAAGAAACCTCCATTTACAGAGAGATGATGATGAGATTTCTATTGACGAGTCACTAGAGTTTGATCCACATATGACTAAGAATGACCCTTTTAACAATGATCTCACTCTTATTGATCTAATTATTGAAGAAATTAAGTTAATAGATCATGTCATGTTGGTTAATGGTCTTGACGCTAACAAGATGCTGTCCTTCCCAGAATCTGATTCTCTAACATTGGTACTTCCAGACCTAATTGATTGGACTAAAACAAATCCTACTCCTATCCTCAAATTTTCTAATGACCACTCCCTAGATTTTTATCTCAATTCTTGTGAACCTTACCCTTCTTCCACCAATGCAAGGAGCGAGAACATGTCACAGGAGGATATCAGGTTTCTTAGTCAAAAACTAAAAAATAAAAAGAAGTGGACTGATGGTGAAAACCACTCTGTGGCAGTATCAAATCCAAAAATAGTAAAGAAAAAATATGTATCCAATGGTGAAAACCTCTCTAAGGTGCGAAAGGATGAGACTCTTGATATCCTCCCAGAAGACTTTCAGGAAAGATCTTTGGTATTGATTGAACCAACACAGCCAGTAAACTTGGGCACTGTTGAAAATCCTCAAATAGTTCATCTGGCACAATCTTTATCAAAAGAAGAGAAGGTACAGTTCACAGAGT
Source organism: Thuja plicata (assembly GCA_018584345.1). Classification (NCBI taxonomy): domain Eukaryota; kingdom Viridiplantae; phylum Streptophyta; class Pinopsida; order Cupressales; family Cupressaceae; genus Thuja; species Thuja plicata. The sequence continues at coordinate 736,901 of MU227009.1, forward strand.
TCCTGAAAGAGAAGAATATTAACTTTGCATGGTCTTATACTGATATGCTAGGGCTAGATCCTAATCTCATCATGCACCACTTGTCTATAGCTCCTGGGATCAAGCCCGTAAAACAAAAACTTAGAAAAATGAATCCTCATTTTGCATTATTGGTAAAAGCAGAGCTAGAAAAGTTGTTGAAAGATGGATTTATTTGAGTCATTGCCTATATAGGGTGGATCTCCAATGTGGTCCCCATTTCTAAATCTGATAAATCTATCAGGATCTGTACGGACTTCAGAGACCTAAACAAAGCATGTTCGAAAGATGACTTCCCTCTACCAAACATTGACATGATCATAGATCTTAGAGTAAGCTTTCAGATGTATTCATTAATGGATGGATTCTTGGGCTATAATCAAATCAAGATCACCCCTGAGGATCAAGAGAAAATTGCATTCAAATGCGCACTGGGCACCTTTTGCTGGAATGTAATGCCTTTTAGGTTAAAGAATGCTGATGCAACATATCAAAGAGCCATGGCAACAATATTCCATGACATGATGAACAAGAACATGGAGGAATATGTAGATGACACATTGGATAAATTCAAGGAGAGAGGTACTCACATTGTTGACCTAAGAAAGATATTGGATCGAATGGAATAGTTCCAACTCAGGCTCAACCCGAAGAAATGTGCCTTCGGGGTCCAATCAGGGAAGCTCCTAGGATTCATAGTATCCGCGAAGGGAATCAAGGTAGATCCTACAAAGGTAAAGGCTAGTCTAGAGATGGCTCCTCCACGTAACATTAGTCAAATGAGGATGCTACAAGGGCGACTCCAGTCTATCAGGAGATTCATGTCCCAACTTGCAGATAGGGCACAACCCTTTACTAAGCTACTACATAAAGGGGTTACCTTCAAATGGGATGAACACTGTGAAGCAAACTTCAGTGAATTGAAGGGGTACCTGGCTGCTCCACCTATTCTTACGGTTCTTATTAATGGAAAACCCTTAATCCTAGACATATTAGCTACAACTACATCCCTAGGAGTATTACTGGCACAAGAAGATGAAACAAGGAAAGAAAGATCTATCTACTACATTAGTAGAACAGTAGTCACTTATGAGCTCAACTATAGAATTATTGAAAAAGCATGCTTAGCAGTCATCTTCACATCACAAAAATTGAGACACTACATGCTCTCTCATACAGTGAAGCTCATTGCTAAGATCGATCCTCTAAAGTATCTTTTGAGCAGAACAACATTAACATGACGCTTGGCAAAATGGGTCCTAATTCTAAGTGAGTTTGACATTGAATATGTAGAATGGAGAGTTATCAAAGGACAGGTACTTGCAGATCAATTGGCTAATTAACCACTCCAGGATGATGAACCTTTACTAATTGAATTCTCTGATGAAAAAATCATGCATCTCACTGAATATCCCTGGAAGATGTACTTTGACGGTTCATTCACTCAATGAGGATCTAGAGAAGGGGTCCTCTTCATATCTCCACAAGGATACAAGATTCCCAAATATTACAAATTGATGTTTCCATGCACCAACAATATCTCAGAATATGAAGCATTGGTCAACGACCTCAAGCTAGCTATGGAATGGAAGATCACAGAGTTACATGTGTATGGTGACTCCCAACTAATTATCAATCAAGTCAATGGGGAGTATAAAAAAAAAGATGAAAAATTGATGCCCTACAAGCAACTAGTTGATGATCCGAAAAAGTACTTTGTCTTCATCACCTTCCAACAGATACCAAGATCAGAGAACAAAGCTGCGGATGCTATGGCTACCTTGGCATCCATGTTACATCTAGAGGAGCATCAATTCCACTATAACTTCTTGGTGGAAGAAATATCCTATCCTACCTTTGATACCCCTGAATACTAGGTAATATTTACCTTGAATACCCCAGATCAATCTCAGTATGCCAGTATCATTGCTTACCTTTTTGAGCAAACCATTCCCACCAATCTATCCAGAAATGAGAAAATATCCCTGATTAGGAGAGCACCATGTAACATCCTCATAACTAACAACCTATATCAAAGTGGTCTTGATGGTACGCTTCTTTAGTGTTTAGAACTTGAAGAGTTTGATCTAGCATTAAAAGATGTCCATGAAGGTGTATGTGGATCACACTCAAATGAATTTTCATTAGCCAAGAAACTACTCAGAGTAGGATATTATTGGCCTACCATGGAGAGAGATGCTATTCAATTTTCAAAATCATGTCTTAAATGCCAGACACATGGAAACCTTATCCATGCTCTTACCAGAGAACTTATACCTTTCATAACACATTGGCCATTTCAGCAATGGGCCTTTGACTTGGTTGGACAAATATATCCCAACTCTTCAAATGGATACAAATTTATCATTACAACTACTGAGTATTTCATGAAGTGGTTCGAATCCATGTCGCTAATCAAAGCCATTGGCAAACAAGTGGCTATGTTAATTCTGAACTACATTATTTTTAGATATGGGATACCCTCTTCAATTGTAACAGACAATGGGGGCCAATTTAAAAATTAAGACATTGACAACCTTTGTGAACAGTTCCATATTACTCAACATTGCTCCTCAATCTATTATCCTCAAGGTAATGGATAGGCTGAGGAATCCAACAAGAATATACTCAAGATTCTAAACAGAACTATAAGCAAGTCTGGTAGAGACTGGCATCTACAACTAAATCTGACACTATGGGCCTACAGAACAAGCATAAGAACACCAACTGGAGCCACACCATTTTCTCTAGTCTATGGCACTGAAGTAGTGCTACCCATTGAGGTTGAAATCCCATCTTTGTAGATATCTTTACAAGGACTAGTTACTGATGAGTAGTGCTACATAGATAGGATGAATTATTTAGACCTACTAGATGAGTGCAGGCAACATGCGTTCGATCATCTCAAAACATATCAAGCACGTATGTCCAAAGGTTACAATAAAAAGGTCAAACCACACAAATTTGAAGTAGGAGATCTCGTCCTCAAGGAGAATCCTAAGAACTATCCTAACAGGGAGCATAAAGGAAAGTTTGAAGCTAACTGGTTGGGACCTTATGTTATCACTGCTACTTTTCGGACTGGAGCTTATCAGTTAGCTACACCTGAGGGAGACGTTCTTCCAGATCCTATCAACACTCTACATTTGAAGTGGTTCTACACTTAATGTTCGGCTAGCAGAGCCTGTACAGCAAATAGTTATTGCAAAATACCAAAAACATGTAGAAAATTGATCTTGAAGAAATCCAAAAATAGTGGAAAAGATCCTACAAAAAGGGTATCCTTGGTGAAAACCTGGTAAACAGGCGCCTTGATACTACAAAAAAATTCAAAAAAGAAAACATAGCAAAAAAATTGAAAAAGAGAAAAGTACCTTGATGAGCACCTGGTAAAACATGCATCTTGGTAGCAAAAATAAAAAGAAAGAAAAAGGTCTTGCCAAGTGGTGAAAATCTGGCAATCAGGCATCACTTGTGTTCTATGCTCCATCTATAAATGCGCTACTAACACAAGGCCTTCATAATTTTTCCTGTGCTCATACACTGACATCATCTTCCTAAATGACTATCTTATCCTTGCTTGGGATTTGTCTATATTTATGTCTTAGGAATAAGTCATTCTGCACTGGGGGCATCTTTGCTAGCATAGTCAGTTACGGTTGCTAGGTTGCTCTAGGATGGTTTTCCTCACGAACACAATGTTTCTTGATACATGCAAAACAATGTCACTTTCCAAAACAAGGGTGTCTTTTTGTAACATCAGACATGACATTTACATTAATGGAGTTCCTACAGGGCTATATTGGATTGCAAGCATGAATGAATTATCCTATCAATGCACATACATGGAACACCATATTGCTTGTATTACAATTTTCTGATTGATGAATCTTTACTGTGTTTGACATACGAATGAACAAGTACTACTTAAACACATAGTTTGCTTTTGGTTTGATTATGATTCTTTAAAAATGTCCTGATGATGTTTTCAACTAGGGGCATCTAAGTAATTATAAATTTTATTTGATTGATTCTCAATTGATAATTTATTATGTCTTCTTAGTTGCTCAATGGCGTCTGTGCAAAGACAAAGAGTCACAAGGATAGGGGGCATAATGTTTTCTTGATTTTCTACGTATGGTGATTGTTCCAAATGATCCTATAAATTTCACCTAACTTGGATGTTTATGGTAAGAGCTGCTACTATGGGTGGATAGTCGCATATATCTCAATCTTTGTTATGTGTAAACTACGGTGAGTATGACACAATTTTCCTTGTTTGTTTTCTGATCCAGATTCTCCCTAAGGTATACGAATCATAATGTACCCAAGGATATGAATTTTCAAGGTCATTTTGGGTCCAATATCTTGCCTTAATCAGAACCTGGTATATTAAAAGGAAGGTGACTATTTTTATCCTGGCTTCTATGCCTTGATGCCTAAGTCCATTTCCGACATTTCAATAAAACATAGTATTCATACTTTCATAATATTTGTGGGTATTAGTGATGGTTGTACTATAAGGTGGTTTCCTTTCTAAAAAGTTCCCAATGATGATAAAAAGCTATAACTTTTCATACCAGTGACAAAGTCCTAAGAGTCTGCATATAGTTGCATTTAGAGCTTGCATGGTGCATTTATAAAAGAAATAACAACATAAGGATTTTTGTGCTAAAAAATGATTTCTATCTTCTTCTAACAATCAAGTTAATTACATCATCCATATTAATAATATCAAATATCATTGCACATCCATAACATACATTTTGCATTCAATAAAAAGGAAGAAACAGGAAAATACAAAAATAAAGCATCCATGTATTGCATTTTTACTTTTTCATCCTAAAGTGCATCCATACATTTATTTGGCATAACCGAAAAAATCAAAAGAAACATACATTTTCATTTTCACATAAGTATCATTTAAAAAATAATTATATCAGTAATGACTCATCGCATCCAATCATAAAATGATGTTATCATCTAAAAATTAACTCGTCAAGAGACCAAGATATCATCACATGTGCAAATATACATTTACCACATCTATGAAAGCAAGGGGAACTCATGAAACATGTCAGAATCAGGAAGCTAAATAATATATATATATATATATCATCATGACATGGTATAGATCAAAATATGGAACAGTATGCATAAAGAGTATCGGCGTATCAGAGAGCCAGAATGAATCAAATATACATCTATAAATGTCATCTACAAAAACTGATCTTAGAAGGATCCAAATACAAAAGAGGGGATCTCAGCAGGATCCACATATACAAATATAATCTCAAGATACATATGTCATAAAAATGATACAAAAATGTCAACTCTGTCCCACCCCCTCTCCCTAGTTAGGAGGAGGAGGAGGAGGTGGTACAAAAGGAGTTGCTGGAGGAGGCATGGCCCCCTCTGACTGCTGAATCACTCATGAGAAGGAAGGTGCTCTCTGACCCTCTAGAATTGCTACATGATACAGGGCATAATAGTATGTGGCCCTCTATCCCTAATGGACCACTGTCCAAGCATGTGCATCTCTCTCAGCTCTAAGAATCTCACCCTGTCTGTCCCTCTCTGCTCTCAGCCACTCAAGCTATATATCCCTGTCCGCCAATAAGGCATCAACAGTAGTAACTCTAGCCTCTAGCACTGTAATCCTGGCTTGGAGCTTCTCCCTCTCCTACTCACATCTAAACAATAGATCTTTGTCTCTACCTACATCCTACTCCTAGGATCTATCTTTTCCTCTATCCTGTGGTCTATCCTGTGACCCCTTCTGTCTCTATCTCTGCTAGTCCCTAGTAAGGAGTAGATCGGGATCTCTCTGGGGAGCTACAAATCTGAATCGGGTACACTGACCCTCTCCACTACCATTGCCATTGGCTACCCCTGTATCCACTGCCTCACCACCTCCCCCTCTATCATCACCATCATGACCATCATCGGGAGGAGGATGCCTGAAATCTCTACCATCCATGCCCCCATCATGACCTCCATGTCTGCCGGGAGCCCTGTCTCTCTGTGCACCTCCCCTACCCCTAGTTGGTTGATCATTAGGATCATAGTCTAAGGGCTCCTCTATGCGAGGAATGATCTCCTCAGGAATAGTAAACCGAGGGAAGGGGTACTGAAGCCTCTCAGAAACATAACCATCTGACACACCTGCGTCTGCTACATCAGGCCAAAGATCCCAGTCTATTGCTACCATATCACGGATCTCCTGGTGAGCTATCTCATACTGTAATTGTGCCCCCCATAATGGTGCCTTGTCTCTGGTCTGGGCATATACAACAATATCCTTTGTCCTTCCCTGTCGACGACCATACTACCTTAGCACTCTGGTAATCACGAACCACTCTATGATATATCTGGTCCTGCCAATAAGATATCAGCTTTGACACAAGTAAGGCACCTGCCAGGCATCTTAGGTCCACACCTCACAATCTAAATATGGTCACCAAACGACCTCTGTCATATCATTAAACAAACAACACCAGTACTCAATCTTGCCCAGATGGGGTTGCTGAAGAAGACCTGCATACATATAAACATAGGGCTGCTCTGGTGCCCTCTGTCTAACTCCAATTGACCGTGTCATAGTGATGTGCTCCCAGACCTAGATATGAAGGAGAAGAATGCTTACAGTCATGCTTTGAGTATAGTGGTATACTATCTCATGCAACTCTCTATACATGTGGGCTAAGATGTAGCTGCCCCAAGCAAATCTCCGACAGTGGGTCACCATTTGCTCTATCATGTCTACCCAGTCGACCATGAATCTGTGCTGGCCCCTATTGGACATCAGGATACCACCTACTAGAACTGCTAAATAAACTAATAAATGATCGTAATGATCGACCATTTAATCCCATGATAGATATCTCCAATCTATGGTGTCATCCTGGAAATATGTTTGCACATCACCAATCGCCACGGCCGCCGTCGACTCAAAATGTACCTCATGTCTGATCATCGGTACCCAAAGTATCCTCCAGACATCCTTTGGAGTCACTGTAATCTCTCCAGTCGGTAAGTGAAAGGTGTTGTGCTCTGAATGCCATCTCTCATCAAGAGCAGTCAACAATCCATGGTTTACCCTGATCTCAGGTAAACCCATCAACGACCGCAATCTGCATCGGATCACGGTTGTCTGCTCCTCATGTGACAGCCATCTAGACAATGCAAGTATGTGCACATGGTAAGTGCTACAAAATGCGACTACCTCAAAATGGGCTTGTTTTGGAAAAAAATTATGATACATCAGTATCCTATCTACGATACAGGGGCAGACTCCTAATCAACTAAGTAATTCCAAGTTCCCAGGACACAAATAGATCAAATAGATTGAAATTATAAGTTTTCTAACCCGATACAATTATGAAACAAAAGGATGCAATCCATTCTTTTAGATGTGATCCTAGAAATACATGATGTGATTGATTTTACAGGATTCGATCCTTGAAATACTAGATGCGATCCTAAATGCAGGGTGCGACCCTAAGCAAACAGGGTGCGACACACTGATGGATTTCAACTGGAAACATGAAAACAGAAATGAAAATGGATGCGATCTAGGGTATCCTAGATGTGACATAGGAATCTAGAAAAATCAGATGCAATCCAGGAAAAATTGGATGCGACACGGGATTCGCAGGTTGCGATCCAGAATCCCGTATGTGACTCAAAATGAAAAGAGCTATAAAAGCTATGAAAATGCATAAAATTGAAATTTGCAAAATTCACAGAGTAGTTTGTCGAGCACTTACCGGCGGTGGGTAGTCGGCTAGGCACTGATGTCGTCAGCTCATCTCGAAACGGTGCTTCCTCACGGGGACTACCATCTTCTCTGCAAAGCTCTCTAAATTACTATAGATAAAAGTGTAAATGAAAAGTGAAATGGTAATTATGGAGGCTTATATTGGTCTTTTGAGCCATTTAGGAGTTCTGAAACTCCTCCCAGGTAACTATAAATACATTACTATCCCCATTTTGATCAATTGGGAACCAAATCGAAGGCGCCTACCATATTTTCAGCAGCACAGTACCACTTTTTGCGACTATTTCAAAAATTGTAGATTTGCTTCATTTGTTCTAAAAATCTCTTAGAATGTACATTTTATCAAAAATCTTAGTCTGAAATCATTTTTATCCATCCTATCACTCATATTTTCACATAATTCACTTGGTAATCATTTGTTTATTTTTAAATACACCATCTTTTTCCACTTCTACTTTATTCTTTCTTGCCCTACCTGCTTCCTGCAAGTGATACGTTCTTTCAACTAGGGGATTTTATTCTTTTCCTTCGATTTCATTCTCAAGGGGGCATGATCACACTATCATCAATTAAATTTTTTTCTCAAAACAACATCAAAATGACCTCGTTATCAAACAAACTAGGGGCATAATAGTTTCCTTGACTAAAGTCAGAACTGTTGGATAGAAAGCTTTGGTTCTCATGAGCTGGATATCTTATGTTTCCTCATTTTAAAAGATTTTTATTAAGCTCTTAGCAGCTTCATACTAGCTTTTTGGATGACAACCAAGTTCAAAATCAGTATTATCAATCTTTGGACGACAACCAAGTTCAAAATTGGTATCTTTAAAATATTTTATTGATTTTTGGATGACAACCAAGTTCAAAATCAATTCTATCAGTTTTGTTCGATCAAGTGCGAGACTGATCTCATCAACATTTCATTTGACAACCAAGAACAAAATTCTCAATCTTTTTGAAGTCAAAATCGAAAACTTTCTTTGAATCAATGCGCTGCTCGCACATCAATTCAAAGAGGGGAAAATGTAACCACCTGAATTTGGTCTATTGCAACTATGGACCCTATTTTCCTTAAGTGTGATCATACCCTTGATTATGTCCAAACGACCCTATTACTGCTTGGCATAATTCTTCAAATCAATTTAATGTCCTAGGTGATTTTTATCACTAATTTATATTAACTATTATAGCCATACAATTTAAATCAATCTAAAACCAATTAAATCAAATCAAATTCAAACATGGCTATAGTATTTAATTATAAAGGAATTAAATAAATCCCTAAATCAATTATCCACTTGCAAATAACCCATTCCCCTAGCCTATTTAATTTAATTAA
>MU227009.1:770037-783711 GCA_018584345.1 Thuja plicata
ACCACCTACCTAGCTTAGGAATGCTCAAGACCAACTAAGGAGAGGGTGGGGTCCATATTCCACTCAACATGCCACTTCATCACAAAGGTGTCAAGTGACACCTCACTAAGCACACATCACAACACAACAGACATGCCTAGTGGGTAAATACAATATTATTCACAAGAAGAAATTTACTTACAAACATACATTTTACAAACATTGTCAATCATACGAACACATGCAACACGTTTACGAATAAAATTACATCACAACGAGGTCGTACTCTTCTTAGAGTCATCCTCGGTTTTCAACTGATTACACTTAGATCCTATCTTGTTTCCCCGACTTACAACCATGACCATGTTCCTGCACACTCAAATTCGATGTCAGTACATTATAAAATTTTGCATTAATAATCATTTCAAAAATAGAGTAGTAACATCTAACTTGACAAATACATAAATATCTGCATTCGTAAAAACATTACGTGTTCCACATAAGCATATAAAACTAAACTTATCATAGAACCATGATTCTACCAATATTCATTATACTGAAAGATGACATAACAATGCAGAGTGTCTATATCATAGATAATCATGGAATCAAAATAAGCATATATAAAATTATGGCTAACGTGATCATCATAAGAAACTATAACAACTATCTCATAAGATCCAAAGATAGCATATATAATCCAAAATAGATCGAATGTGTATACTCAAAGTATCATCCTGATGAATCTAATGTCAAAATGAAAGTAGAACTAGGATGGGGTAGGACAGGATCTCACATCTAGTTAGAGTAGAGGGGTGGTAAGAGAGGCAATGAAGGCAAGAGAAAGAAGTTTTATAAGAATGAAGATAGCTTAAAGAGATAGCAGCCAAGTGTTGAATTAGGAGACAAGAAGATTTCTTGGCAGCTTGCGAGCTCAATCTCATATCTATCTTGGTGTTCCTACCAGATTGCTGTGTCATAGATCTGGGCTAGTATGGAAGGCATCGATCCTGTGAGATATGTTGTGTTTACTGATGTGAATCCATAACCAAGAAGGCCTTACAACTTGACATGTTTCATGTAATCGACTTCTGATAAATAATATAAGATTTAATTTGGTTATATCTTGATTGTATTGTTGTTTCCGCTATGGTTGTTGTTTGGCTGCAAGTCTGGACATCTCTTCTGAGATCTCTCTGGCTTTGGACTGCATCAAAATTTCAAGCTATTGTATTAACACTTGTGATCACATCCAAAGAATAATTTCTCCATCAAGGTGGGTGAACCCACAATAGTGGGTTACACTTTTTTGGAGGAAGCAATTCCTCCTGAAATTTACAAAGCAGGCGGATTTAGAAAGTACTTTCGATAGAAAGTACTTTATATCAAAAGTACTTTCTATTAAAGTCCTTGATTAAGGGAAATTCTATTCAAATAATTTTGATAGAAAGTAGTTTCGATAGAAATTATTTTCGATTGAAACTAATTAGTTTCGATCAAAACTACTTATCGAAAGTCTCTGATTAGAGGCCATTTGGAGAGGTTAAAACAAGTCTGAAGTTTTCATGGCTTCGGGGCTCAAGAGCAGGGCTCAAATGGAAGAATAAGGAGACGTCCTTTTTCATCATACAAGTACTCTGAACGAGCTTTCTAACAAATAAATATTTGACAATTTTTAAATTAATTAGGCCTATATTTTTTGACGTGTGTCGAATGTAGGTTTTTTATCAAATATAAACCTCCAAGTTTGAAGTTCAATGAAAAATAGTAGAAAAGATAATTTTTTTTTTGAAAAATAACAGTGCCCTCTGTCTTTGAGTCTACTTTATATAAAAAAAAAATTGAATTTTGATAAATACACAACAAGTTATAAGCTATGTAGTCAAGGTATGCCAAAATTATAATTTACTCAACTTCAAACACTCATAAAATATGCAATAATCATGATAATGTCGTCAAACCAATTGCATGCCCTCCGTATGGATGTTATAAAACTAAATTAGAAAGAATCACATTGATATATATTTTAGAATTTTTTTATGCTCTATGAAGTGAATGTAACTCTTTGAAAATGACATTTTCAACAACATAACTATTTTCGTGAGAGAAAAAATAAACCATTCAAATCAATTTTAAAAAAAAGAAAAAATATATTTATAATCTAGACAGAAAATCCTAAAAGACTCTAGTTTACTTCATCTTCTAATTTCAAATGGTTTAATGGCAATATACATCTGAATCTGAAAGTTTTTTTCAAAATGTAGAGTTTAGTGTCCGTTCAGGTAAAAAAGTGTAACCCACTATTGTGGGTTCACCCAGGTATAAGGTGATTTTACGATTTAAATCTAGTTTCTATTTCATTTTTCCTTATGCAATTTCATTAAATTTTCAAGGTTGATTCCTAAATATGGGTTTGATTGAGGAAAACCCATTTATCCAACCTTATTCCCCATTTTTTGTGTGCAAGAATAGGCTATGTATTTGTTAGATAAGATTCAGAAAGATCAAAACCTGTCAGAGGATCCCCAAAAGTTTGAGGAAGAAATACCTTGAAAAATATAATAGTTTCATTGTGTTCCTAGGAACATGATAGTTTTTCCCTATTCCCTACAAATTAAGCTCAAATTTATTCTAGAGATAGGTTATAGATATGTACTTACAGGTAATTATGAGATTCTGTTTGCATGATATTCAAATCTAAAACATCATCTTTCCTATTTCATTTCTAGGTGCTCATAAATGCTCTTCTATCTCCATATTTATCTCATTTATAGCTTCAAATAGTTCATACTTAGACATTTTTCATAGTAGCTTTACTTATCTTCATTAATTTCAAGTTAAAAAAGATACAAAACCCTTCAAGTGTAGATATTGCATTGACATCTTTCTTATCAAGGTGTTGTCTATCTTATTTGCCTTGAGGTGGTTTTGTATTTCTAATGTTCAATAGGAGATTGGATTAATCCCCCTTGATCACCATTCCATATTGTACAAAAACACACAAGGATTTTTGCTCCTAGGAACATAACACCTTAGGCATTAAATTCTTATAGAGCTTAGATTGAGATCACAGGTCCCAAATAATTAGGGGATGCTAGATTACAGAGTACAACTAATTCCAAGATTGAGATAGAACTCAAAGGCCACAACTTGTAACATGGGGCCTAGATGATAAAATAATTAGTTAGATTGGAGGAAAAATAGAGGAAAACACTTAGAAATAAGGGTAAACTACCTTGATTTTAAATAAGATTGAAATGAAAGAGGACTTATATTTGAATTAGTTGTCCATTAAGTGCCATATGAAATCCTACTATGAAAATACACTAAGGCAGGTGCTAAATAATCATAAAAGTTTACACACATGTCAGGTGTTTACAATTTATGATGGTACATCTATTTTTTGGATTTTTTTGACTTTGAAAACCTTAGAAATAGAAATCTAAAGGTATAAACCTAGGAAATTGACGTAATGACAAGACCTTAAAGAGCTAAAAGACAAGCTAAAAGATGAAGGACAAAGTCAAACCTAACACTAGACTAATGAGTTAGGGTATTGAATTAATGATATTGATAAAAGAAAAAAGTTTTGGCAAGGTCTAGACTTCCTATCAACAACGAAAAATGTAACCTTAAGACTTGGATTTTTGGGATTTTTCAAAGTTTGATTTATGATCTAAATAGAATACGAGGGTGTAATGGAATAATAAGAGGAGACATGATTTTGGACTACTCAATGATCTATGTTTGAGATAAAGTAATAATGAGGAAATAAAGGACTTAAGACCTAGGAAAAATGAGGACCATGCAAAGTTAAATCTAAGGAGAATCTAATCATGAAAGTTTGAAACAAGATTTGAAAGCTTCTGTTACTTTTGATTCCCCATATTTTTGAAATGTATGAATTTGATAATGTTATGAAACTAGTTTGATGTGACAAGTGTTTGGACAATTGTTTGAGATGTTTGAGTGAGTAGTGTTTGGATTGGAATTTATTTTGAATACTCACACAAGACACAATAGAAAAAATAACCATTTTTAAATCCAAAAAAGAGTGGAGGAAAATGAAAATGGCCCACACAAGACCAAAGTCTTTGTCACCAGTATTGAAAAATTGAAGACAATTAAAGACAAGCACAAACTAGGCTGGAAAGAGGATACTACTTGCTGAGTTCACACTTGGATAAATCCATATACTTAAAAAAAGTGGAAAAGTAGAGAATAAAGTGTCATTGGCTCCCCCTTACACAAAATGAGAATCACTTGACTCTCTTACATCAAAGGTCATGAGACCTTGAGGAATTTATGTCTCAACAATAAATAGGACATGTGGGGCATCTTTGTTGGTCTGACCTTCTATGCTAGAAAGTTTAGGGTTTTGAGCTTCTAAAACATTGGTTTTTAGTAAGGGAATTTGTTCAAGTGGACATACATGAGGTAATTTTCCCAATTAAGGGGCCTCCCAACAATTAGAACAAGGTTTGTTATGTCTTATAATAAGAGTTTTTACATATCACACAAATGCTGAGGGAGACTTTCATCAATATGAAAATTGCACACCTATTGATTATGACTTTAATCATAGCCACATTTATTTATATAGCGGCTTGAATGAATCTTGGACTTAGCATGTCACTGTTTGGGTCATTCCCTTGGGGTGATTACATTTTACCACCAAGGCAGGCCCTCTAAAAAAATAAAATCAAGTGTCATTATTGCTTTTCTCTTACACCTTGGATCCCGAAGGCAAGAGGAGAAGATACTTTATGTAGTAGTAGGTCCACCCTATGATGTGAAAGTGCACCAAACACTTCAGACATAGTTCATTAACCTTTAGAAATTATATGTGCTCCAAGATAATAAAAATAAATGCATGATGTTTTGAGAACACAATTTTTTTTCCAACATCCTACAAGAAACTCATCAATATTTTAATGAAATATCCTCATCCCACGGTTTCCAAGTTGTTGCACCAATAACATAGAAAATCAATTACTATGCCAGAAATTAGAAAGCTTGAAAAATAGAAATGAAATCTTCAAATAAAAATATGATTTTACCTTCCAAGTGTGCAATAACTTAGCCAAGTCATAGTTTTTGAGCCCAAGTATGCAGATAGTCAATCAAGTGTCCATTAGGATTGCCCAAGTGCACGAAAATACACCCAAGTGAGAAATAACAAAGACTTAATACATAATTGATATCAGCTTTAATTTAAAATCCTAAAAATTCATGCAATGGAATTGATTAATCCTTAAATTTAAATCTATCTAATAATTTTTTTTCATTCCATCCTCCTAGTAAACTATCTAAAAGATTGTTTCTCATTGATTCCTCCTAATTAATCTAGATGCGAGTTGTTCATTCAACCTCCTATTTAAAATAAATGAGAATTTTTGTTCTTTTTATCCCCAAATTATACTTTATGCAAGTTGTGATTCATTTAATTCCTTTAATTAAATAGATTTAACAAGAAACAACTTTGTATGCAAGTAAAATTCAGAACACAAAATGAAATGCATAGAAATGGACCTAAGTGCATAGGGATAGAGACCAAGTGCATAGAATCAGGCTCAAGTGTGTAGCAAAGCTTCCCAAGTGCACAAATTTAGCACCAAGTGTGTACTACCCTCAATTACGTAGGAGATTATGAAGTGCACTAGAACAAAATTTACACCCGCAAATACATAAAAACTCTAAGATTTTACCAGATTTCAATCTTGTTTCACCTTGGGATCACTAGAATGTTGACTAGGAAAATTAGGATTTAGAAACAACATGAGTAAGCTAACCATGAAATCTTAAAAAATAATGTAACCTATTCCTAATCATACGAAAAATACCATCAAAACAAAACATAAAAACATGAAATGAATCACACCAAAACACCAATACTCCTTTGATGAAGCCTCATTGCTTTTTTTCTTTCTTCTCTAATTTGATGTTGCTCTCAAGTAGACATGTGCACCTACAAAATGAAAGCAAGTATGGCTAGAATGATGATGATAATACTAAAAAATTGTGGTTCATAAGAATGAGAAATGAGAGTCCAATTTATAGATTTTTGAAATTTGAATTGACAAATGAGATCAAAGTTCACCCGACAGTTATGATCGAGTATGAGAAATCATTTTAGAAAATGACAAGTTTAACGACAAATTAAAGAGTCAATTTAGAAAATGACAAATTATAAAAATTAAAGAGTGATTTTAGAAGGGAGAAATTAGTGGGCATGACACATGAGAAATTAGGGGAAAGTGTCGTATGAGGGAAAAGTGGGCTTGAGAGAAAATTTAGGGACTATGACATGACTTAGAAATAAGGGGAGAATTAATAATTATTAATTCTCACTTTTGGAAAATTAGCTAATTAATGAAATGAATTTGATTAATTGTGGAAAAAGGGGAAAAGGGTGATAAATAAATGTAATTTATTTATCATGACTTAGGACCTTAGAACAAAGGGGAAAATTAACGGTTATTTTCTCCTAAAGGATTAAATAATTGACATGATTATTTAATCAGACAAGTGACCAAGGACAAATTGATAGGATGTGATGCAATTAAAGGATGAAAATAGTAATTAATGACATGGAAGAATGATACAATATTGATGAATGATGAATATAAAATGCGCAATATAGAAGACATGTTAGAAAAAAGGGATCCATAGGCATTGACCACTTTTTAATGTCTACAGTAGGCAAGAGGTTGGTAAGATAACTTTTCTATATATATACCCCTTCCGCCACATTCTCACTCATCCTCACTAATACATTAACCTTCTTTTTTCTTTTCATTTTGTCTCTCAATTTTTGTTTCCACTTACTTGGTATCCTTAGAATTTTCCACAAAATCAACTTGGACTGTGATAGAATGATAGACTAACACATGTCAATGTTAGTTAACGGGGACATACATGTCCATCCATTTTCAAAAGGCTATCCCAAATTTTTTGGAAATCACACATTTTCAATAAAATATGATGATTTAAACCTTGAGAAGTCCCATTCAAAGGAAATAATTGAAAAAGGTTAGATCAAATCCTCCTAGATAAAAATATCTTTGATATAACCTCTCCACTCTTTAGTTATACCTACAATGGAGTCTCCTTTGCACCTATCAAAATGCTGACAAAAAATCACTTTGACATTACAAACACTACTAAGAGTTAGAAAATAAAGGGTTTCCATCTTATTGAATAAGGAATCGTAGAAATTTTATGAACTTCAACAAATCACAACAATTAAGGTATTCAATACAAGACTTCTAATAAGTAATCCGATACATTTTACAACACTTTGACAATTAGTGAGGTAAGTTTTCTATATATAGATATTAAAACATAATATATTAAAAGATATTATAACTTCTTCTACCAAAAATTTAATTCATATCCCTATCCATATGTACAATGTTGATTTTTATTGTAGTTGTGGTCGGAATCCACAAACCTACATAAATAACACAAAGGTTGTGTTTATATTGACATTATTATTATTATTATTATTGTTTTATTATGGTATAATATAATTATAATTATATTATATACATTATTATTATTATAAGAGGATATAATTATATTATATAATTGTGATAATATAATCATATTTTCAATTATAAATGATATAATAATACATTGATAGTATATTAATATAATTATTTAATATCTAATTATATTAATATTTATTAATAAGAGTGGTGTCCTCCAATGAATGGACACCTCTTCCATATATAATAATAAATTGAATCAACGAGACGATATTCAATTAAAAATAAGAGAAAATCCAACATGGTATCACAGCGGACACGACGAACACCTGAAATAAGAGATTTCAGGTCAAATAATATCCATGTTGATATTAATAAGATCCAGACATATATTATTTGTCTCTCCTAAGTCCGAGTAATGGACATGTCTATTAAAGAGAACCATAGATTTTTATATCTACCACCTAATGTCATTGAGCTCCAACAGGGAGTTTCAGTTCATGGGGGAGAATAGGAAGTACCTCAGATACTATTCATTGACGGGTCAAGACAAGATATCTTGGGAATTCATTTCCGACAAGTATTGAGTTATAAAGGGATAGTAAAGATATAGAGGCACCCATTCTAATAAGGCTTATCTATAAATCATGAATATATAGTGAAGAAAGGGAACAACAATCAGGCATGGAGACTAGTGTCGTAGAGGCGTGAATTTGCCTTTGCGTGGCAAGAAGAATATTAGTTGAAATTATATATATCACACTATTATAGTTTACGACTATATGAATATTGTTGAGCCTTGCTATATCATGAACGTAGGAGCTCATTATCCTGATTTGTGTATTGAAGGATATATTGTGAATACATGTACAAACCATCGAGTTTGGCTATCATTGATCTGCTATACCTGAATACATGCAGTTGAAGGTTCATGGATGTATCACTATAAAATGTATGTTTGAGTTGGTTTAGTGGTGGAGAACTTGTACTCTTGAAAGGGAGGTCACAAATTCAAATATTATTGAGGGTAGGGTATGTACGCCTCGTTTGTAGCATAATGGATGTGTCCCGCAAAGAGTACGAGGTAGTCCCATATTGCTGTCACCATATGTAGACCCAAATTAAAAACATATGGCTGGTATAGTGGACTATAAAATGACCTTTCCTTTCCTTTCCTATGCCTCCAATAAGTTCGACGATCAATAAAGAAGTCTCGATTTATCATCATTGACTAAGGACCTGATTGGGTTGTGTGTCATCCATCCTACAAGTGGCAGTGGATACAATCATCGCAATTGACTTATGAGAGAGTTCCCAGCTTGAGTAGTCACATTTTTAGTATTAATGGGAGTAGACAACACAAAAATAAAAAGTGGATGGTGCCTCCTTGTTAAAGTACAGAATGAAAGAACTGATTGAGCGTACTGGGTACCTCACGTGGACCCCACCATTTTACTTCCATAGAATTCTGAAACAATCCATTCAATTTTGGGTAGATTCTCGTATTTGCGACTGGATAATTTTGTTATTGAGGGAAACTGATAATAATCGTTTTATGGAAAAGTGAATGAAGTAGATTAGCACGATGCATAATTTGTAGGATTTATTGCGACACAACAATGACAATGTCTCAATCCTTTTAAAGTGCAGGGACCACAAAATATCAAAATTGAGAAGACTTTACTTGTGCTTTTCTTGGACATCTTTTAAAACTGTGGGTAGAGCCCTGTCTCGCGAGCGCTCAAATTGACACAGATCATTCATTTTTCCCTCGATTTGTCAAATCTGTCATGAGGCATTTATAGAGATCTTCAAAGCATGAGTTGCGTCTCTCACTATAATGTTTCCCTACCTGTTGACCAAAGGAAAAGAGATCAGATCATATTCGATTATAAGGAGCAAGAATTTAATAGAGGAGGCTGCAATTTAATGAATTTCATTGATGGAGGTGGCAAGTCTAATATTAAATAAAGGAAGCCTTTGTTATATATATATATATATATATGGGTAAAAGCATAATAATCTGTCACCTTTTTATAAAGGAAAAGATTAACAAAATCAAAGTTGTTCAATTTCAATAGTATAAAAGTGACATTTATGTTTGGAATTTGAAGATGATATAAACTAATTTAATGTGTTAAAATGGATGAAGTTGATGATTAATATTTTAATAATTTTTTTGAATAATAATTGATATATTTTTTTAATTTTTAAAAATGATTTTTCAATTGCTAAAAATACTGAAAATTAAGGGTCTACTTCCCACCAAAAAATTATATATAAATATGCTTTTCTGAAATAATTTTATTTCTATGATAATTGGACTCAAAGTGGTATAAAACATGCATTTAATAGACATTTCCAATTGGAAAAATTAAAACACTTATCTAAATTAGCTAGAATGAATCTAGCTAGACCATATGTTTGACCAACATTAATTTTTAGTTAGAAATACTAAAATTCAGCTGTGCTGATAAGTTAGCCTAAAAGGTGATAGATTATTGTGCTTTTACCCATATATATATATATATATATATATATATATATATTATACAGAGAACAAAATATATATAACAAAGCAGTGATCTATTTATCGAAGGTAATGTGCAATTTGGTGGAGTTGTGTCGACAATGATGTTTATTCGATAATGGTATTTGATGTTAGTGTGGTATCAACCCTTGTAAGGCATTCTTCTTTGTCAGAAAGAAGTTTGAGGTGAAAGCCCTTGTTCTTTCCTCTAGGAGTATCCATGGTGGATCATCCCTCTGATATGGTTCATGGTGGATGTCATGTGTGTGACACCATGACAACACCACGTGAGAGAGTCCATGTTGATTTTATTGTACTTGTGTGTTTACCTTCTAGATGAGCCATGGTGAATATCATTGTGAGGTGACGATCTCACGATGATGAACACTTTTACATCTTACTATCATTGTGAGGTGACGATCTTACAATAATGGTTGATATCACGTGAGGTGATATCTATGAAAATTCATGATGGTGGATATCACATAAAGTGATATGTATGGAAAACCATAATGGTGGATATCACGTGAGGTGATATCTATGAAAATCCATAATGGTGGATATCACGTGAGGTGATATCTATGAAAAATCTATAATGATGGATATCACGCAAGGTAAGATCCATAGACAAGCCATGATGTTTAATGCCATGGTGAGGTGATATCTATTATTTCATCATCATGGGATTAGCCAAGATGATGTGTTCATTTGTATGGGTGTAACCATGATGGATCCACCCTCTAGAAGTATCCATGGTGGATGACACTATGTGACTCATATTTAGAGAATGATTCCTCCCTAGCTAAGAGGGAGTGTTGATTTTTATTGTAGCTGTGGTCGGAATCCACAAAGCTACATAAATAGCACAAAGGTTGTGTTTATATTGAGATTATTATTACGAGATAATATAATTATATTACTATGGTATAATATAATTATAATTATATTATATGTATTATTATTATAAGATGATATAATTATATTATAATTGGGATAATATAATCATATTTTCAATTACAAATAATATAATAATATATTGATATTATATTAATATAATTATTTAATATCTATTTATATTAATATTTATTAATAAGAGTGGTGTCCCTTGGTGAAGGGACACCTCTTGCATATATAGTAATAAATTGAATCAAAAGGATGATATTCGATTAAAAATAAGGGAAAATGCAACATACAATAGGGGAAATTGGGAAGATGATAAGGGATTGTATGATTAAAGACCTATTGCACATTGGAATAAAAAACCATAGCCTATAAGATAGATTTGGTAAGTACAACCAAGTGGATTGCACTAACTTAGAATCTTTGTTCAATAGGGTTAGATTTTGCTAATTCCAATAAGAATACTGAATGTAAATATGCAGACCCGAGATGATTAAACTAATCTATGAAATTAAGTATAAGGAAAAGGAGATTAGAATGTGTGCACCTAAAAAATGTGATGAGGAATAACACTTTGAATTCTGATTTTCTCACAGTTACAATCCAGATTCTGGAAATTATCAAACCTGGCAACCTGGCAACTATTCTAGCATAGGGTGAAACTTTATGTTCTACAGAAATACTAGGTCAACCTGGGTGACCTAGTCTAGGACTAGGTCAACCTGGCCGACCTAGTCCAAGATGAGGTCGACCTCCATGACCTAGTCTAGAGACTTCCTAGAGCAAAAAGAGTCTAAAATCTAGAATACACAGATGGTCTTCTTTTCGGATCTATAACTGAATATGCAAACCCGCGACCTACAAATCTAAAAAGATGTGTGTGTAGGTGGATATATAGGGATTTGCCTTAGTCAACCCCCCATTTTGGTGATTCCCATCTCCATGGATTTTCGTAACAAGTAAAGTGTGATTTTGTATGTGAATCTAGAGCATGCCTAGAATGCAAGTAAGCTAGAAAGTAAATGCTTAGGTCTACTCTATGTGAAATAGAGTGAAACCCTAGCATGTAAATGTAAATAAAAATCAATATGTAATTGAAAGCATGTAAAGAAATAAATTATAAAAGCATAGATATGAAAACAACAAGGAAATCATACCATGCCACTAAGGGAAAAAGTACACCTAGCCATCCACACAATCTAATTGAGGCTCCATGATGAAGAAATGATGTCTTGAATACTTGATTTGGAGTTGAAAATGCTTGACTTGATTGCTTGAATGATGTATTCAATAACTAACCCTTGCTTCAATGGATGTCATAAAACTTGGGCTTCAAGTTTGCAATTTCTTATTGTAATCAAATTGAAGTCTTCCCTTGCACTTGATTTTATTATGACCAAATGAAGCAAATAGGTTGCTTTTATAGTGATTTTGGGAGTGAGAAATTCAGAGCAGACCACATATCCCAAAATAATTCTAAAATATTGGGATGCCTCCGACCCTAAATATGAGCTTAACCCACGAGGAATAGGTCAACATGGATGACCTAGTCCTTTAGGACATGGGTTGATCCTGAGGGGAATATCAATGATAACCCGATAGCGGGATGTGAAGATCTGTAGTTGAATCTGATGATTGTTTTTAATTTTGAGGCCAACAAGAGGTGAAATAGGGCCTAAGAGATGACTGAATTTGGTGATTGGAGGAAAATAGAGGAGGATGCCTAGAAAATAGAATCTTACCTTGATTTTGCACAATTTTGAAGGGATTAGGGGACCCATATTTGATTTTAATATGCATTAAGGGTAATATGAAGTAAAAAATGCAAATTTATAATGAAAATACACTAAGGTATGTGATAAAAAATCCTTAAATTTTAGAGAATATATGTGCTTACAATTTACGATGGTACATTTATCCCCCACTTTAGTGGTATATGAAACTACGTGCATATGCAAGCTAAAGTACATAGAAAATTAGTAAATGAAAAGGATATATCAATAAGCTTCCATCGCAGATCCTGGAAGAAATCGTTAGTAACAACACTTGCAAAACCACGTGTTAGTGAAAAACATAAATCACCTAGGTCTTGCTATATAATATTGTTGAAGCTCGCAAGTAGCTATATGCCCTCTATTTTGGCTTGCTATTAGGGAAGGTGAAACATGTAATCATGTTTACCATGAAAAAACATCTTTGAAAGTTGTTGACAAATGCTCATCAAAACCATTCAAGATATTCCCTAAACATTTTCAAAATGAATTTGGATAGAGAGGTCACTAAATCATGTTTGTAATGCCTAAAATGGTATGGAGATCAAGATATGATCGATTAAGCAGAGAGATACATTCGTGGGGGAATATAAACATATAAAAGATAGTAATAAATGCAAAATATAACTAACTTATAAAGGAAGAATAAGTTAATCCACACCTTTTTGAAAGTTCATTTGTTACCTTTGTGATTTCAGGTCTGAAAGAGAAACAAGGAGAAGATGCTAAAGAAGGTAGCAATGTAGCTGATGAGGATGGAGGTCCCGAGGAGGGTCGTAAAGGAGGGTATTCCGCTTGATGAGGTATTCCTCAATTCTCACGCTTTTACTATCTTTTTGAGCATTCCGATTCGTCACAAGTAAGTATCATTTTAATGTCGTAAATTTGAACTGTTTACTATTTTAGACCATATCCTAGAAAATTGACTCGGTCCCATTAAATTGACCTAGTCCTAAAAAGTTGACCTAGTGCCAGAAAGTTGACCTAGTCTTAGGTGTTTCAA
>MU227009.1:817990-831958 GCA_018584345.1 Thuja plicata
AAAGGCTTTAGAAATTTTCAAGCAAATGCAAATGGCAGGTGTAAAGCTAAATTCCACAACCTTTGCCAGCATCCTCCCTGCCTGTGCCAAAATGGGAGCTTTGGAATAGGGTAATTAACCAGTCACTATTAATATATTATGCAATCACATTAAATATATTATGCAGTCACTGTTAATGGTTATCGTAATATATTGTTAATGTGTTATGATAACCACTAATTAGTGGTTATTTCTATCACTGTGTAATATAATTAAACAATGCTAGTCAACTGATAATGAAACGATGCCAGTCATGTCTATTCATATTGGTATTAATAACAGTTGTGTGGGATGGGAAAGACTTACCAGCACTATATAATTGATAAGAAATAATCAATGACACCCTAGCTCGTATAAATGGATGCCATAGCTCGTGGGTAACCAGAGAATCCAATGAACACACATTAACATGATGCCCTAGTTCACTAACACAACTAATGCTATAATCAAATCATCTGAACAAATGAACTCAATGTCATGGACACAATAGAGCATGGAGTGATGAATATCACAATAAGATGTGCCCTCAAAATGCAGAGGAGATAACACAATCCCTACCTCAATGAGCTTCCATTTGATAAGGAGAGGAAAAGCCAAGTTTCCAAAAAAAAGCTCGAAGATCAAAGGCCCAAGTCCAGATAAAAATTGAAGCCCCTATACACAGTGCCAAATTTGAAATGGCTCATGTGGTTTCAAGCTCGAAGATCAAATTGAATCTTCCCTGGACGATGTGGTTTCACACGCTGTCCCTTGAAAATTTTTGCCATGATGATAATGAAATGAGAAATGAATTCCTTTTTGTTAAAAATTTATACCCGTGTTCGTCAAAATTTTGACATACATGGTGTTGGTCGAAATTTCGACTAACACGGGCATGGATTTAAAAAAAATGAAAGTTTTCCTTCTATAATCCGACCAACCAAAATATTTTGGTTTCATGTTCAAAAAATTTGGTAGAAAAACTAGGTGAAATGTACTAGTGTGTCATCTTACCTTTTTGAAAATTCATGCACATGATATTGTCAGGCTTTGACATCATCGATAAGCCTCTTACATTTCTTCTTCTGCTTATTTTCATCATGTTGTCAAAATTCACATGACACAATCTTTTGTGCCACAGCCATATGTCTTCATTTCTAGCCATTAAGCAAGTGGTCTTAGTATCATTCAGATAGAATAAGTTACCTTTAGTATGTTCACCAGTACCAATCAGTCTTCTTGATTCATTGAAGATCTTTGCCTTCTTATTCTCAAATGGTACTCTGTGACCTGAATTATTCAGCTGAGAAACACTCAATAGATTATAATTCAATCCTTTTACCCAATAAGCATTTCCACATTTAATCAGGTTATTCAACATTATAGTTCCTTTACCTTCAACTGGACAAGGTGTGTCATTACCCATTCTAACTGTACCACCATTGTAATACTCATAAGTGTTAAAATTTTCTTTGTCACCAGTCATGTGGTGAGTGCAACCACTATCTATAATCTAGATGTCATTCTTGCTAACCTTAGATATGAGTGCAGATTATACATACCTTTCATCTTCATCTGAGTCATCTTTCACAGCCACAAACACCATCTTGATGTGTTCATCAGGTTCGGTGTCAGTATCTTCATCTTTGCAAGAAGCTAGGTAGCTGGCTTTCTTGCCTTTGTCCTTGTAGTCTTGGGTATCTCTTCTTTTTGATTGTCGATAACTTTTGTAATCCTTGTTATCACCTCTATTAGATTTCTTCTCAAAAGATCTGTCATCAACTCTGTTATCTTTTCTTTTATTAGGACATCTTGCAACAAAGTGTCTAATCTCTTTACAATTAAAGCATGCAAGTGGTAACTTGCCTTTGTATTTACCTTTGCCTCTCTACATTCTTCTAGCCATAAGTGCTTCTATTTCATCTAGATCTTCTTCTTCACTCTCACTTTCACTATCTCTTCTAGATGTGTGTCTATGACTTGATTTGCTTATTCTTATAGAAGATTTAAATGCAGACTCTAAGTTTGGTAAGACACTATTATCAAAGTTATTCATCTCAAATGAAATCAGTCTACCAATTAAACTATCAAGAGTAACTGTATTGTTTGCTACTGCTCTCATTTCTTGAATGGCTAAAACTCTAATAGCATATACAGGCAGTAAGGTTCTTAAGATTTTACTTACCATTTTCTCCTCTTCAAGTGTACCTCCAACTCCTCGTATCGCATTGACTACTTCTTTGATTCTTGTGCTATACCATGTGATTTTTTCTCCTTCTTTCATTCTGATATCATCAAAATTTCCTCTAAGGCTTTCTGCCTTGGCTCTCAGAACATTTGTATCACCTCCATGTACAAGATTCAGTTTGTCCCACATATTCTTTGTAGTTTTGCAATCTTTGACATCTTCAAATTCAGCATCAGAGAGTGAGGAAGAAAGCTCTATGACCATGTAGTTGTGCTGGTGCTTCTCTCTCAATTGTTTACTATCAATACTCCTATGGGAAAAACATATTTAGTATCTAGGAATTGAGTAACATCATTACTAATACATGATAAGTGGAGTCTTATCCTGCTTTGCCATGAAGCAAAGTTGTCTTTGTTCAACTTGGGTACATCTCGTCTCTTCATCTTGTGATCTTGACTTAGGCCTTGAAACCTTCCTTTCTAAGCACACAAGCTCTGATACCAATTGTTAGTAATAACTAAGAGGGGGTGGGGGTGAATTAGTGGCCTCAAATTTTTATCCTTCAAACTTAACCACCAATCTATAAATTGTAGATTATTATGTCCCTACAAGATGTATGCCATGAAATACTACTAAAGATTAACTGTCTGTCGGTTTGCTCTATCAATCCTTATTCTTTCTTGATTACTGATAAATAGTATAACTATTTACCAAAACTCGGTAAATAAGCAGAGTATACTAATCAATCCAGAGTTAGCTATGTAAGATACAAAATAGTAAAGAAATGAATCAACAACCATAATGAAAGTTGGTTCGACTTGATGGAGATAATTAAACCCTTCTCTAGATTATGAGTAATTGGTCTTTACCAAACTTAGAACTACACAAACATAAGTTTGAAAGGTTCAACCTTGTATTAATTTTAAACATGAATGCATATAATGATTGGTTCTTTCCCTTCATAAATAGTAAGATAACACATGAATTTTTAACGTGGAAACCCTGTTAAGGGAAAAACCACTAGGACTGGTACCCCAAATTTTCACTCTTCTGAAGTGAGCCTTGTTAGGAGGCAACCTTGTTAAAGGTTACAAACACACTATTAAGTGAGACCTTGTTAGAGGATTTTATACATAGAGGTTGTCACTTAGTATCGGGCATCTATTGCTACCATCCTTGAATCAGCCTCCTTCTTAGACTTTCAATAGGTATCGGGCAAGTCCAATGCTGCTTTCATGAATCAACATTTTTGGCACTCCTTGAGATGTACCTCAATATATAGAAGATTGTTAAGTCCTGCTTAGTTAAGAGACTTGATGCTTCAATGGTTAAACTAAAACACTATGACCTATTCATATTGCAACTTTGAATTGCATATTTTCAGATCTATTTAAGTACATTACCTCTCTGACCAATGTATCAATTAATCCTTGTGCTCCATACTTTCTGATCTGTGATGCTGTGCTCACTATTCGTTGGTGTCTGTAGAATTCCTTAGCTCTTCCTTCAACTTGTTTGATCAGGACTGCATGAAGTTGTTCTTCATCAGTTTCTCTTCAACATCCTCTTTTTATCCACTCCCCTTAATCCCATTCGTAAATGAATTAAGCTTGTCTCTTATATAGACATAATATTCATTATTTCTTGATTCTTGATTCTTGGTGTGAAAAAAAATCTAACCAATTAGATTTAAAGCATAACTCCTGATTTGTCTCGTAGACATCTTCTTTCCAACTGTGCAAATCATCTTTAAATCAATCACTTATCTATGATCGAATAAAACAAAGTAGACAACTGGTTAAGTCTATTTTTAGCTCTGCAACTGGATATTTTTTCATTTTCTGAACTCTCTATTCCATCGATCACCATTGCAGTTAGTTGTCGGTGACAACTAACAGTTCTGTCGGTGAGACTCTAGTTAGCATCGTGATCTTCGTCTGTCGGGCATCACTAGAATTTTACTCATCGGGCAACACTATCTTTAGCTCATCGGGAAACCTTCTAACTTTTCTCATCGGGAATCCTTTGGTTTTTCTTTGTCGGGCAACACTATACTTCTATTCGTCAGGTATCACTATGACTGTTCTTCTTTGCTCTGTCCATTGGTGTGCACTCTGTCGGTGTTGTTTGTCACTTAGTGAATAATTGACTTTTATGCATTGCTGAAAGCATAACCTTTGTTCTTTTGGTTCTCTGAAGTCTTTGGGATTATGTACATGACCATACAGATGATATCAAATTGAAATCAATGACAATGCAATAGATTAATTGATTTAATTCCTTGTTACATGTCAACTAGTTACATGTCATCAACACAAGTTATGATTGAGATTGAATCTACACTTACCGAATAGGAATATGATGAGCTTGATGGTTGTACTACTGTGAAACAGATGTGGGATAAGATTGTTTTGACCTATGGTGGAGATCAATATGTTCATAAGGCTAAAGCAAAAAGTTTTTAGAGAAAAATTTGACTCTATGAGGATGAAGGAAGGAGAGAACATATTACAATATAGTACAAGATTTAAGGAGACTATTAATTCTATCAGAGGAGCTGGTGGTAACATAAAAAAGGATGACATGACAAGAAAAATGTTGAGAACTCTACTACCGAGTTATGCTATTTGTGTATCTTCTATACAAGAGCTGAGATCTATACCCCAGATGAATGTTACACTGGATGCCACTATTGGTAAGTTAACTGCATTTGAACTTAATGGTTTTGAAAATAGTGTTCTTTCTACTTCTAAGGTTGAATATGCATTTAAGTATACTTTAAAGATTGGAAAGGCTAGATAAGATGCTGCTAGAGATGGTTATTTGAGTAGTGCCAGTGAGAAATTTTATAGCTGCACTGAAGGACTTGATGAACTATTTACTGAATCTGAGGAGAATGAAAGAGAATTTGAAGCTTTGTTGGCTAGAAGGCTACAAAGAGGCAAAGACAAATACTGAGGTAGGTTACCCTTGAGATTTTTTAATTGTGATAAGATAGGTCACTTTGCATCTAAGTGTCCAGAGAATGATACAGAGGAAAAGAAAGATAAGGACATGAGAGAAAACATATTCATGAGATATAGAGACTATAAAAACAAAGGTAAGAAATCTTGTTATCTTGCTAATGAAGGATAAAGTGATGATGATTCTTATGAGAGAAATGAGGAAAATAAATTTTCTTATGTTGCTATAAAAGATGATTCTGATGAAGAAACACCTAGAGCCCTAATATCACAAGTAAGTAAGAATGAAACATGGATTATAAATGGTGGTTGTTCATATCACATGACTGGTGACACACTTAAGTTTATTTCCTTGGAAAAATATGATGGAGGTTATGTTAGATTTGGTAATGATGCTCCATACCCTGTGAAAGGAAAAGGATCTATAATTCTACTGAATAATAAAAGATGTGATGATGTCTATTGGGTTGAAGGATTAAAGTATAATCTGTTGAGTGTTGCACAACTTAACAATATAGGTCATCGACTATAATTTCAATATTGGAGAGTGAAAGCATTTGATGAGAAGAGAAATATAATTTCTAATGGAGAACAATCTAAAGGTAATATATTTTATCTCGATACTTATATGAAGAGTTGCCTATTTGCTAAGTTTGAAGATGTTTGGTTATGGAAAAAAATACTTTGTCATGTAAATTTTGACAACTTAATCAAAGTGAGTAAGAAGAATAGAGTAAGAGGACTACCCAGAATTGAAAAAATAGAGAAATTTATGTGAAGAGAATGTCAGATGGGTAAGATTACTAAATCTAGTTTGGCAAGAAAGACTTATGTTACACAAGGTATTTTGGATTTAGTTCACACTGATTTATGTGGACCAATGAGAACTCAAAGTTATTATGGAGACATATATTTTATTTTATTTGTGGATGATTATTCAAGAATGATGTCTATAATGTTCTTAAAAGAAAAATCTAATGCATTTCAAATGTTTAAGTGGTATAAAGCCCAAGTTTAAAAAGAAACTGGAAGATAGTTGAAATGTCTGAGGTCCGATATAGGAGGCGAGTTTACTTCTGATGATTTTACATTAATTTGTAATGAGAATGGTATAAAGAGACTATTGTGAGCATCAAGGAAACCACAACATGATGGAATTGCTGAGAGAAGGAACATATTCATTGTTGGTTGTGCTAGGACACTGATGATTTAAAAAGGAGTTTCACAAAACTTCTAGAGGGAAGTTGCGAGTAATGTTGTTTACAAATTTAATTGAGTACAAATGAAGAAAGGTACCAACAAGACACATTATAAAATCTAGTATGATCATAAACCTAATGTTAGGTACTTCAAAATCTTTGGGAGAAAATGTTATATTCTGAAAGATTCTAGAGAAGGAAAGTTTGATTCAAAATGAGATGAAGGGATATTCTTAGGATATTATACAAAGAGTAAAGCTTACAAGAAAGTGAAAATGTGAGAATTTATGAGTTTACAGAAAGGAAAGAAGAAGACAGTAAGAAGGAACCTGATGATTATGAGAAGTTTATATATGTACAACATGAAGCACAAGAAACTTTACTAGGAGAACCTATCGAGGAAAAAAATGTACAAGAAGTTCCTCAATTGAATGTTGATGTTGATGAACCGAGACCTACCAAGCCTATTTTAGAAAAGTATGCGAGAAAGAACCATTCCCTGAAAAAGATTATTGGAAATAAGGAAGCTGGAGTGATGACAAGGAGCAAGACTAGAGACAATACATGTTTGATAGCTTCATTTGAGCCGAAGAAAGTGATGGAAGCACTGGATAATGAGGATTGGATGAAAGATATGAAAGAAGAGTATGATCAAATTGAGAAGAACAAGACATGGACTTTAGTACCTAGGCCTAAAGACAAAAATGTGATTGGTACAAAATGGATTTTCAAAAACAAATTGAATAAACATGGAGAGGTTATAAGAAATAAAGTTAGATTGGTTTGCAAAGGTTATGCACAAGACGAAGGAATTGGCTATTTAGAGAATTTTGCACCTATTGTTAGACTAGAAGGAGTTAGAATACTTCTAGCATATGCTGCTTACAAAGGATTCAAAGTTTATCAGATGGATGTTAAGTCTGCATTTCTTAATGGGATACTTGAAGAAGAAGTATACATTGAGCAACCTCAGGGATTCATTGAGAACACAAAAAAGAAAAAGGTATGTAAGTTACATAAAGATTTATATGGATTGAAATAAGCACCTCGAGCATGGTATGAGAGACTGAACTCTTATCTAATCAAAATAGGATTTTAAAGAACAAGTGATAGAAATAATGTTTACTTGAAATGTGGTAGTAAGAATAAATTTTTGATTGCTGAAATTTTTATTGGTGATATTATATTTGGAGGCAATGACACTTTATGTAAAGGATTTTCTGGTGAGATGAGAAAAGAGTTTGATAGTTTAATGATTGGAGAGATTAAGTTCTTTCTATGTCTACAAATACAACAAGTTAATGGAAGAATATATATTACACAAGCCAAATACATCAAAGAGATTCTTAAAACCTTTGGTATGGAAGATTCCAAACCTATTGGAACACCGATGGTTATTGGATGTAAATTATCTAAAGAGGATGAAACATAAGAGGTGAATAATACTCTTTACTAATCCATGATTGGTAAACTACAATATGTTGTTCACAACAGACCTGATATTGCATATGTTGTTGGAATTGTTGCAATATTTTCTTCTAATCTGAAGGAAACACATATGTCTGTAGTAAAAAAGAATTTGAGATACCTGAAAGGCACAAAAGAGTTTGGATTATTGTACAAGAAAGGAGGTAATTTTGATCTGCAAGTATACACCGATGCAGATTGGGCTGGAAATATTGATGACAAAAAAAGTACTAGTGGAGGAGCATTCTTTCTAGGAGAAATATTGGTTACATGGTTGAGCAAGAAGCAAAGTTGTATTTCACAGTCTACTGCCGAGGCTGAATATGTTGCTGCTACTCTGAATTGTGTGAACATAGTATGGATTAAGAAATTACTTGAAGGTATGCAAGAAGAGATCACATAACCTATTACTATTTTTTTGATAATATAAGTGCTATTAACATATAAAAGAACCTGGTTATGCATTCAAAGACCAAGCACATTTCTATCAAGTATCACTACTTGAGAGAACAAGTTCAAGACAAGAATGTGAAGTTGGAATATGTGAATTCAAAGGGACAATTGGCTGATATCTTTACAAATACAATACCTAAGGATGATTTTGAGTATCTAAGAGGTAAATTAGGGGTTCTTCCCCTATCCAATGTTCACTAAGGAGCATGAAGACATGTTGCGTCAATTCTATATTTCATTAGAATATATCTATTTTTGAATTGATGTTAGTATGACACACTTTAGGCGATGCCTGAAGTTGTGAAAATATTTATCTATGTAATGTTTTATGAGTACATGTAAGGTAAAACCCACTATTGAAACAAGTTTTTAGGAGTATGAATTTTTGGCATTGTTGTCAAAGAGGGAGAATAATGAATTGATGACAATATTCTCATGAAGGAGATTCAAAATGTATGTTACAGAAACAAAAGATTTATCCAAGAGGGAGATTCAGATCAAAAAAATCAAAGTGGAAAAATATATATCAACTCAAAGGGAGTACAATTATGTATTTGAGAGTTGCCATCATCAATTGTTATAACACTATTATAGCGGTTGTCATCAATGCCAAAGAGGGAGACTATTGATTAACCGATGCTTATTTGATGGAGATGATGAAGACCAAGTGATACCGAGTATCATGATTGTAGAAATGGTTAGATCAGTTGTTGTTTTGTCATTGATGTCAAGCTATTGATTAATTGATTTTTATTGTGTTACCATATCTTGAGAGAAGTTAAATGGGTGACAAATACAAATTAGAAAATGATAAAGTAATGATGTTTTAGTTGTTTTCTATTGTATATTTGATGTTATCAAGTCGGTATGTTGGATTGATCAAGTTGGGAAATACAATGAATTAAGTTATGACATAATGAGACACTTTACCAAGATAGACTGAGTCAGTTGGTAGAATGTAATGTGAGTCAGTTACAGTTACCGAGCACCAAGAGAAAGTTAAACACCAAGCAAGTGATGAAGTTAGTTACCAAGTTGTAGAGCAAAGTTTATCGAGTACAATATACAGATATTAATTGATGATTTAATGCAAAGCTATGACGATATGGATGAGGAAATGAATTAAATGAAGTTTGTTACAAGATCTATGAGCGGAAAAATTCAATATGAAGATCTAAGGTAAAGATCAAGTGGTTAAATAGAAAAGTGAAAGTTCCAAGAAAAGTTACAAGTTCCAAGGTAAAAGTGATTTTGTTTACCGAGCTGAGAAATTGAAGAAGATGATCAAATGAATGAGCGCAAGGGAAGGAAAATCAAATTAAGGAGATTAAAAGGAATAAGTATGTCTATATAAGGAATGATATTTACATAGAGAAGAGAGTACTTGCGATTTGAGAAAATAAGGAAAGAAGAAGAAGAAAAACATTTACCGAGAAGAACAAAGAAAGATAGATCAAAGAATCTATAGATTGAGAAAGAGATCAATGGAGTATATGATGCCAGGATCCAATTGAGCATAAAGGATCTAATTCAAGCATAGTAAGTTGCTAATTTTTATGGATCAAAGTTTACTGTTGCTTATTAATATTTGTAACAGAGAAATATCTTAACCGAGTGCATTTAAAAGTCCTATATGTAAAACCTAGACTTAGGTGACATTACAAAAGAGTGTTTGAAGACCTCTAATAAGACCACTCCTAACAGGGTGAAGATATTAATAGATATGAGGTAAATCCCCTAATAGGGTCACATTTAGAAAATGTGTTTGTAATCTTTAACATGATAAGTTCTTAACCGAGCGTACTTCAGAAGGGTACAATTTTATTGCGGGTTACAATTCCCATAGAGGTTTTTCCCAAATTGGGTTTCCTTGTTAAATCCCATGTTTATGAATTATATCATGTGTGATTGAGTTAATCTAATGTTTCTAATTTTGTATGATTTATTTTTGCTTATATTATTTGGTGAATTGGTTATTTACTGTATTCAGTACTTACCGAGTGAATCAACGAGTTTAGTTTTAAGAGTTAAAGTTTTGATTTGCCTAATTCACCCCCCTCTTAGTGGGGCCAACACATGATTATGAATAATGCTTTGATAAAAGGAATATTGTTTAAGATCATCCAGGGAATTGAATAAACTAGCTTCCCTAAGACTATGCATTAAAGTAGGTTGAGGAAGAAGAGATATTGGTTTTTCTATAATAGGATCATTCAGATCTATATCTCTATCATCCTAATTACTAGTCACTATATCCCGATAGGACTAGGAGGATTTATATTAGTATAATATTAATTTCATGGACAAAAAACCTTATATTATCAACATATATCATGCATTTTTTTAAAATTTGAATGAGAAAAGAACATGAAATATTGATAAAGGTTTTGAAATATGCCTTATAAGGAAGGGAGATATTTTTTAACCTCATAATTCCATATGAAACAATACCATGAAGGAAGAAAAACACCATAAAATGAAATAAATTTTGATTTACTCCATGTGATTGATAAAGACAATTAAGGAGGAATGTAACCACACAGGTTATCACACACCAATCTAACCTAGTAAACTCCATGTTAATGAAATTTTAGAAGCACACAATGAGATCTAAGAGAAAAATCACAAGTATGTAAGAAGATTCGGGTTCACCAAAATGTACAAGGGGAAAAGGGGGAGCAATGTAAAATAGGAAAATCACCTCCCTCCTCCACAATTGCACATTACGAAGGAAAATACCCCAATAGGCTCAAGAGTTGACTTAAGCGCTGAATGGGGGTAATATTTACTTCACTAAAAACGTGATTGAATGGTGATAGGAAAGTAGAAATGATAAGATTATGTAATGTAAATAATTAACTTGGAAATCTACTGAAAAACTTGTAAAAACACATTGTAACAGATAGACAGTGAGATGAAACTAATGAAAATAGAAATTGGAAGAAAAAATTGACCTGTGACAAAAATATGAGCTCAAAATGGTAGGAACATGATGACAATGATGATGTGTTCCTCCAACATGATGGTAGTGGTGACATGTCCTAGTGTTTTCAACTAAATTTTTCACAGATCATCTGACTGTACTTGTTCTACCCATATCTAATTTGACAACTCTGTAACCTATTCCCGCACATAGAAAAAATGGGGAAGAAGGTTGAAAAAAGGGTTTACCTTGGTAAAAACCCTATTTAGGAATAAACCTTGAAATAAAATAAAATAAAGAAAGTGTGTTGTCATGTAGTAGAGCCTAGATCTAGAAAATGAAGCATATCATACCTTGTAGATGCAAATACTTATTTGAACGTGATCAAATATGTTGATGCAATAAATTTGGCTAAACACAAAAACCCAAAAGGAAATCATGCAAGACAAAACTATTGGCTTTGGCATGTTTTTCATTGATGTCAAAAGGTATTTGTATAAGAAGTCAGATACTCACAAAGATGAATACATTGTTGGTTATAGGATCTGATATATCTATATCTGATGTGACTAGTGTGGCCTTAAGACATTCTCAGTGGTGTCTATATCTGATGTGACTAGTGTGACCTTAAGACATTATTGGTGGTGTCTCTTCTAAATATTGGTTGTTTTGACCTTAACATTGATTCTCACATATATTATGCAGAAGATGTTAACATATTTTGTGGATAGGTAAGTTGCTATTTTTTGGATGTGACCATGTGGAATTGCATGGAGTTTGTAACTGATAATAGGTCTTATATACGCGTTCATGAAGAAGTGAAAAATCACATTGTATTGGTTTTATTTTTGTATTTGATGATTCCTTTAGATTCATAGAAATTTCTATTTCTTCTCTTTTGTGGAAGGTTGTTTTAAGTTACAAATTATCCTTAGGTTTTAGTGGGGTTGATATACACCTCTTACAAATTCTACTCATCTAAATATTTATAAGGAAGAGGGGTTATGAACTTCTCATGTGTTCATTGTGAGAAATGACACTACAACATTTGGTTGGGTGGTAAAGAATTTACATGAAGTCATATTTACCCACACTTTGCAACATTAGAGATGTAGAATGTGAATTATATAACTAAACAATAATGGTGATATTATAATGATGCAAACATTGGAGATGATGGACATATAGTACAGAAAGATTGTCCCATCTATGCTAGGATCTACCAGTGAATTTATAATGTATTTAAAAATACTTATTGTGCATTATAGATATATCCTCCACAATTGCACATTAGGAAGGAAAATACCCCCAATAGGCTCAAGAGTTGACTTAAGTGCTAAATGGGGATAATGTTTCCTTCACTAAAATTTTTATTGAGTGAAGATAGGAAATTAGAAATGATAAGATTATGTAATGTAAACAATTAACTAGGAAATCTACTGAAAAAATGGTAAAAACATATTGTAACAGATAGATAGTGAGATGAAACTGATGAAAAAAGAAACTAGAAGACAAAATTGACCCGTGACAAAAATATAAGATCAAAATGGTAGGAACATGATGAAAACGGTGATGTGTTCCTCAAACACGACGGTAGTGGTGACATGTTCCTAGTGTTTTCTATTAAGTTTTAGGATCAATGGAAATGTAATAGCACTCCCTATATTGTTTGTGTGTTTCAAATACAACAATCTCTCTAACATTTATATTAAGGATGAGGAAAGGAGAGACATGTCCCTTCATATGACATGTCTATTAATTATTATGTGATTAATACAATGATGATTTATTATGTAACTATGCCTTTAGAGAGGCACACCCTTTAAAGGAAATGCCTCTTCCCATTAATTATAATTTAATCAATCTTATAATGTTTTATCAATCAATTATTAATTTAGAATAATGTAATAGATTATTATTGAATATTGAATTTCATATGAATAATAATATAACATATATAATATATTATTGTATCATCTTAAAATGGAAACACTTCCATGTTAAGAATGTTTATCCCTCCTTAGGGGATGTTTTTGACCTCCATCATATCATCCTCCCATTTTTGCATCATCCCTTGCTTCTGTTCCTATTTAGGACCTTGATTGGGCCTCTTCGAGCACCTTCTCCCCCACCTGGCACTTTTTCCAGGGGTTCTAACCCCCTGGGTCAGGGTTGACCTCGACCTTGACCTAGGTCAGGATCGACCTCAACCTTGACCTAGGTCAAGGTCGACCTTGACCTTGACCTAGGTCATGGTCAACCTCAACCTTGACCTTGGTACCCCTTTCAAATTTGGAAATTTGTCGGTTGTCGGAGGTCATCAAAAATTCATTTCCCGCTTCTGGGTCGGCTGTTTTGGGGTTCTGAAGTGGTAAATCATAAATTATATTTAATATAGGTCCTCTTCTAGGGGCATGGGTATAATTGGAATTTAATTCTCCTATGTCATTCTCCTTAGAAGATTGTGCCCTAATTTCATATAAAAGGAAGCCTTTCTCTCTCGTTTTCTTTAAGTCTTCTAAGGGAAAAAAATCTCTAACCAAGATTTTGTTGAAGCATCCATTTTTCTACATGTTTTCAAGCTCTCAAGGTGTTCAAGTATTCCTCTCAATAATTCAAGCTCTCCATTTAAGATCAAGGATTCAAGCTTTCAAGCCTTTGAAGGGATTTGATTCAAGCATTCAAGATTCATCATTCAAACCCTAGATCTAGCCATCATGATGGTGTGATCTTCCTTCAAGATCCTTTGTGCATCCT
>MU227009.1:832526-845680 GCA_018584345.1 Thuja plicata
CATTTACATTCATTCACACACATTTTAAGAGGGAAACCTAAGATCTCCTTCTTTATTCTTATTTCCAATAGATTGATTCATTTATGCATTGATCCTTTTTGGGTTGATCAATTTGGATCCTTCCTTTTTGCATTTGAGAATAATGGGGAATGTATTATTTATCCCTCCACTCTAAACATTAAATGTAAGGTGGTAAGTGATGTGAGTATCAAAACACTCTTATTCCATAAACATCATTTTTCTTCTTTACATTTTGGTGAATCTGCGATAGACAACTCTTTCTTTTTGGTGTTAGATTTGCATTTCATATTAAATATTGCATGCATATAGAAGTAGGTTTTGTTTTATTCTCTTTCATTTACATTTAAAAATTCATAAAAATCATAAAGTTTCTTTAAAAATACAAAAACATTTACATTTTTCATTGTGTTCAACATGTATGATTTTTGTTTTGAATACTTTGATGAGGCTTTTGTTGCTAAAAAGGATAGATCCCCTAATGAGGTACATGGAAGTGAGGATGAAATTGGTTTTAATGAGATCTCCATTGGTCTTATTCCTATTTCATCCTCCTCTACAATCTCTTCAATTGACCTTTACCATTAAAATGAGTTAGGGGTAGATGTTAATTCTTCTTCTATTATATGAGCCTACTTTAGAATATAATTATTCCCCCTTTAGGGATCAAGCTTTAGGTGCTCCTACAATATTCTTTATTGATAGGGAGGATAATCCTCCTCTTTGGGATGGACCTTTGGATTTGGATGTTGATTACTCTCTTCCTCATGAAGCCATTATGGATGATCCTCCTATTTGGGATGAACCCTTAGATAAAGACATTGATTTATCCCCTTCTTGTGAAGATGCTTTGATACAAGAGGGTGATTTATTTATGGATAACATATTCATACATGATCATGAATCTTTTTCTAAAACACACTCCCCTTATGTGGACATTTTAGAGAAAGAAGAGAACACTATTGATACATTACCTCTAATTGGGATTCCTTCTAGTGATGAGGCATTAACAGAAAATGATATGAATTACCTTAATGCTCTCCCTCTTAGTGATGAACCTATGGAGAATCAAGCTCCTACCCCATCTTCTCCTAGGATATATGCCTTTATTTTTCCTTCTTGTGGATCTATCGATCATACTAATGATGACTTAGTGACTACTGGAGTTCAATTGACTTCTTGTTATGGTCATAGTTATCATTTACTAGTTAAACAAGGATTCCATAATCAAGGATGTACTCAACATAAACATGGAATTCAAATGCCCTTACAGAATGAGGGGCATGAGAATTCTTATGGATTGGGATTTAATCCTCAACAACACATCAATGTTACCAACATCTCAAATAACATTTCAAAACATGAATGACCCTATGAAGGAATTTGACCAAGAGGTTGTTTTGCCTAAACTCCTTCATGCTAAGATAATTACAAGACCTAAATGAAAAAATAAACGTAGTCTATACTTGAAGATTCTTCCTTTTTGTTTCTATCATATATTTCATGATCACTCTAATGAATATCAAGCTTTACATTATAAAATTAGAAATCTCATTGATAATGAAATTATTTATATATCATGTGGAAATGATTTGTATTTCAATCCTATTTTCTCTAAATAAAATTTATGTTCCTATTATGGAACTTCAAATTGTGTAAACAATGTTAGCCTAATCTTTGGGGGCTCATTGTCTTGCATAGTATTGTGAGCGATATAATATGTCTCCTTTCATCCTTGTTCCCACACTTGGGGGGCAAGGATGCCATCTCCTTCTTTTTTGTCTTTCTGGGATCCATTTTCCCTTGGTTAAGTACTATCTATCTATTATGTGATATCCAATCATACACGAAAACCTTGGTTTGCATTAAGGATCTATGTCCTTGATTATAACCTATTTCTTTGTTTTTGGGTTTCCATGGTTGATAAATCTCTCACCTTGGAAACTGAATAATGTGCTATCCCTCACAAGGGTTACTTTTTCACTTCTCACATGATATCTCTTTGCTAAAATATCTCTTGATATAATATACCCCTTGCTTTCACCCCTAGGGGGCAAGGTATTTTCCTTCTTCCTCTATCTAAGGAGTTACTTTCCTTAGCTTAGTGGCATGTGTTTATCTTACAACATTATTTCTTTATAAAGATTTGTGTTTTGACTATTGATACCCTCTTATACGAGAGGTGATTGTCCTAGGTCATCACCTCTCCTTTATTTTGCAAACTATGTTTTTGATAAACTCTTTCTCTTGCTTTGGGTTAGATTTTGATTCCTTCATCCAAAGATTCTACTTCCTCTTGATTACAAGGGGCTTGGTGATTGAATCTTTGTTCCCTCTTTTCTTTAGAAGATGACATTTTATCCTAGGCACTCCTCTATGGTGAGGGTATTGTTGATGAGATCTCTTCCCTCTTGAGGATCCTTTTTCCATAAGTGACATATCCATTTCATGATTATCTATTCTCTTGGATGTACAGGTCAAGACTCTTCGCTAAGGATATGGTATACATTGTTGTTAAGCTGGATATCTTCTTATCGTGTGAAGTAGGTATCCTCTTTTCTCTTCTTTATCCTACCTAGTAGGTAGCCATGATAAGGAGGGGGGCATATATAGGGTCTCCATGTCCCTTGTACTATATTTTACATTTATTTACATTTTGTAGCATGCTAAATCCTTGAAAGGTAAAGCACATAAGTTGCTAAATCCTGAAGAGACACACATTTTTACTTTTATTTTTGCTAAATACTTAGAAGGTAATGCACATAAGTTGCTAAATCCTGAAGAGATACGCACCCTTTTTATTTTAGGATATGATAAATACTTGAAAGGTAATGCACATAAGTTGCTAAATCCTGAATGGACACGCATTTTATATTCCATAGTGATACAAGAATGTGGATCTATGAATATTTTCAAATAGCTGTCAGAAGATGCATTTACAATTACAAGCACAGTTTATGGGTGAACCTGTTGGGCTCTCCCTCCTTGGTGAGTCATATTAAGGTGGGCATCTTAATAGGTGAGGTAATCACTTTCTCTTTTCTCTCTTTCACTTTCATGCTAGTAGGATTAGATCATGAAGCTATGTTATTTATAGTGTTGCTCTTGTCTTGCTTATGTAGTCATGTATGTTTCTATGATTGATTTCTCTTTACTTTCATATCTTTATGTATGTATGTTGAGTTAGAATCCTTGGTCTAGGGGCTTGTGTCTTTGACTTAGTGATATTCTACCTTGTTGCGATCCACCAAGTTCTTTTTCTTCTAACTTTACCGCGAGCATGTTCGATTTCCATACTCTCGCTAAAGTGGGGGCTTAATTATCGTCTTAAAATGGAAGCACTTCCATATTAATAATGTTTAGCCCTCCTTAGGGGATTTTTTTGAGATCCATCATATCATCCACCCATTTTTTCATCATCCACTACTTCTATGCCTATTTAGGACCTTGATTGGGCCTCTCTGGGCACCTTCTCCCCCACCTGGCACTTTCTCCAGGGGTTCTGACCCCCTGGGTCAAAGTTGACCTCAACCTTGACCTAGGTCAAGGTCAACCTTGACCTTGACCTAGGTCAGGGTCAATATAAACCTTGACCTAGGTCAGGGTCAACCTCAACCTTGACCCGGGTCCCCCTTTCAAATTTGGAAATCTGTCGGTTGCCGGAGGTCATCCAAAATTCATTTTCCACTTTCGGGTCGGCTGTTTTGGGGTTCTGAAGTAGTGAATCTTAAATTATATTTAATATAGGTTCTATTCTATGGGAATGGGTATAATTGGAATTTAATTCTCCTATGTTGTCCTTCTTAGAAGATTGTGCCCTAATTTCATATAAAAGGAAGCCTTTCTCTCTCATTTTCTCTAAGTCTTCTAAGGGCAAAAAAGCTCTAACCACAATTTTGTTCAAGCATCCATTGTTCTACATGTTTTAAAGATCTCAAGGTGTTCAATTATTCCTCTCAAGAATTCAAGCTCTCAATTGAAGATCAAGGATTCAAGCTTTGCAGCCTTTGAAGGGATTTGATTCAAGCATTCAAGATTCATCATTCAAACCCTAGATCTAGCCATCATGATGGTGTGATCTTCCTTCAAGATCCTTTGTGCATCCTCAAGACTCTTTCATTAATTCTTCAAGGTGGATTCCAAGAATACAATCATGGAGGTTTATGGTTTCTATTGAGTCCAAGAATTCATATTTATATACTTATTACATTTGAATTACAATTGCATATCTATTTCAATATCATAGCTTCATTGTTAGTTTCAATTCTACTACTTGTTAGAATTCTTATTTCAATTATTGATTTCAAGGTTAATTCCTAAATTGGGGTTTGAATAAGGAAAACCCCTCCCCACAACAAACAATACTCTTTTTCTTGCAGGTACAGGTTCATAATAATAGATTTGAGACCAGATCTGGATACCTTTTTCGACTTTCTTTCGGACGGCGCGAATAGATTCTCTGTCGGACCTGTGTAGGCCAGGGTCGACATTATTGGGTCAAGGTTGATATTTGTGGGTCAAGGTCAACCTTTTTGATAAGATGACATCAGAATGGAAAAATATTTCTTGGTTTTGTTCATCTCTGCGTTCTGGTTCAAGATCAATTGTCAGTTTTTCTAGAAACAGTCTACAAACCTTAGAAAATAGCATTCTTTGATCTGCAATATTTCAAGGTTAGTACTTTTCTATCATTCATTTCAATTCAAATACTTAATCATTCTTAATCTATCACACATTTACATTCATTCACACACATTTTAAGAGGGAAACCTAAGATCTCCTTCTTTATTCTTATTTCCAATAGATTGATTCATTTATGCATTGATCCTTTTTGGGTTGATCAATTTGGATCCTTCTTTTGTGCATTTGAGAATAACGGGGAATGTCTTATTTATCCCTCCACTCTAAACATTAAATTTAAGGTGGTAAGTGATGTGAGTATCAAAACACTCTTATTCCATAAACATCATTTTTCTTCTTTACAATTATTATTAATTAAGATATATTATATGTATTCTAAATGATCATACGAATGAAGCTACAGACATTAACACTCCCTCTTAGCTAGGGAGGATAATAAAAAATAATGTGTAGTGGTCTCCTGTGCCAAGACTTATGACCCTCATATGACCCTCACCATAGATACACAAAACATCAACACTCTGTCTTAGCCAAAGAAGATAAAATCCATCAAGATGCAAATCTCAATAAGTTCATTAATTCTGAAAGAGAGGAGATATCACCTAATTGTGATATCAAGATATATGGTATATGTAGGAATACCGAGTCACATGATATTCACCATAGCTCAAAAAATATTTTAGATATCACCTTAATATGATATCAGAGATATGGTCTAGTCAAGAATATCAAGTCTCATGATATTCACCATAACTCAAAAAATATTTTAGATATCACCTCAATATGATATTAGAGATATGGTCTAACCAAGGATATCAAGTATTATGATATTCACCATGACTCAAAAATTTCCTATAGGTAATGTGCACATCTAACCTCAATAATACTTACCATAGGAATATTTATTATCTACCATGATCTGGTTCAGCCACCATGCCTCAATTTTATGTACATGGCAATAGCCACATAGTTTCATGACCCTACGTGGTCATAACTGTTTGTTATGTGCTATAACTCTAAAATTACCTCTTAGCGAGGGAGGATATGCTTAATTACATAACAGGTGATTTGATTTTGAGAAACCTCATCACTCTCATATGAGTGTTAGCATCAACATCATTGGGCATCACAAACAATGTTGAACAATTCTGAGATAAGATGGAACTATTTTGAATAATCCATATATAATACTATATATATATATATATATATATATATATATATATATATATATATATATCCGGGTGCATGCACGAAGTTGGGTGCCAATTCCATGGAAGTCCTTGGCCAAAAAAATTTGGCAAATGAAAACGGGCACCCATTTTGTGAGAAATGGGAGCTCATTATGCTTCAGGTACTCGAGCCGTAAATATAAAATGGGTGCCCATTTTGGTTCGGGTGCTTGGGTCAAAACGGGCACCCATTTTGTAACAAATGGGTGTCCATTATGTAAAAGTATTTAATTTTTCTTTTAAACCATTTTGCAAGTCATTTTCACAACTTGCAAAATAGAATCACGTTTTGCTGCAGACGGGTGCCCATTTTGAGAGCTACCACTGACCCCCTTGCTATTGTTTTTTTGAGTCCAGGTACATATCATTGTTCTTTATTATGTTTTTCATTAAAATTATAATTTATTGTTGTTTTTAATTAGTTTAATGTTTAATGTTCAATATGTATTATGGTTGATGTTTAAAGTATTTGTTAGAATAGGATTAAAATAAATTATTATGTTTAGTTTTATTTTAATTTGTAAATTATTGTAGAAAACAATAAAACTTTCAAAACTTAAAATTCTAGGTAGAAAACTAAAACCTAAACCTAAATACAACTGAAACAAGATTGTAAACCTTAGGTAGAAAACACAAATGTAAACCTAGATGCAACTGAAAACAAAATTGTAAACCCTAGGTCCAGAAAATAAACAATAAACTCTCTCTCTCTCTCTCTCTCACACACACACACACACACACACACACACGACCTAATAAGATCTAATACCTACTAATAAGACCTAATAGGAGCCTTAAGACCTAATAAGACCT
Organism: Thuja plicata; assembly: GCA_018584345.1. NCBI lineage: Eukaryota > Viridiplantae > Streptophyta > Pinopsida > Cupressales > Cupressaceae > Thuja > Thuja plicata. The sequence continues at coordinate 839,231 of MU227009.1, forward strand.
ATTACGACCAATTAGGACCAATATGACCTATAAAGACCTAATAGAAGTGGAGTTAAGACCTAACATGTGACTAATAAGACCAATTAGGACCTATTACTTGACCAATTAAGACTAATTAAGACCCAATAGGAACTAATTGGACCCTTAAGACCCAATAAGACCACTTAAGACCTAATAGGACCAATAAGACCTAATAGAACCTATAAGACCTATATTAAGACCTAATAAGACCTATAAGACCTATTAAAACCTAATATGGAAGTTAATAAGACCTAATAGGGCCCTTAAGACATAATAGGACTTATTAAGATCAATTAGGACTAATTAAGACCTAACAGTCCACCTAATAAGACATAATAGTCCACCCTTAAGACCTAATAAGATGTAATAGGACCTATTACCTAACCTAAAATTATTAATAAGACATAAAATTACCTAATACCTACTAATAAGACATAATAAGACCTAATAGGATCTCTCTCTCTCTCTCTCTCTCTCTCTCTCACACACACACACACACACACACACACACACACACACACACACACACACACCCCTAATAAGACCTAATACATAATAATAAGACCTACTAGGACCCTTCAGACCTAATATGACCTATTAAGAACAATTAGGACCAATATGACCTATTATGACCTACTTTAGGACCAATAAGACCTATTAAGACCTGATTTAGGACCAAATAGGATCTCTCTCTCTCTCTCATATTTTTAAATTTATATTTATAAATTAAATGTTGCATTTAATTATAAGTCTACATTAGATCTTTGTAAGGTAAAATGTAAATTATATAGTAATTGTCAATTTTCATGTTTGTATACATTTGCAAATTATATACCCATGGATCATTTTGATATTAAGGAGCTTTTAGCTCAGCAGGCACCTCCACCTCCATCCCCCCCCCCCCCCCCCCCCCCCCCCCCCCCCCCCCCCCCCCCCCNTCAATTTTCATGTTTGTATACATTTGCAAATTATATACCCATGGATCATTTTGATATTAAGGAGCTTTTAGCTCAGCAGGCACCTCCACCTCCATCCCCTCCACCACCCCCTCCACCTCCACCTCCACCTCCACCCACTCCCATAGAGTTGAGGGAGAACATTAAGAGAAATGTAGATTCCATCACACATGACATTAATACCATTAGACGTGAGCCCCATCCACCTCCATAGCTACTACGCCTTGCAGATAGCATGCAAGGCATTTTAGATTCAGTGCAATCATTAGACTCTGAGTTGGATAGTTATCAGTCATGGAGGGTCTCCATACGTGCATTTTATGCTGATGAACTCTCTTATAAAAAGGTCAATGATTTAAAAATTACCAAAAATGATTTGAAACCTTATTTTGTGAACCCTAAAATGGGTGAGGAGATAGTTGGAAAGAAGGCACACATTTCTAAATTAGATGGTGTCAGCACCCGTAGATAGTTGCACATTTTTGGGAGCAGTGGTGGATGGTATTTGACCATCCACTAAATGACAATCATGAGGTCCCCCTATATTTAAAAATAAAATTATGGACTGAATTTGAATTGGGTAGGAAACCCAATTACTTTGATATGAGAGATTTCCAGGGGGTCGGTCAGGGTATGCCACAGAGAAGGCCAGGGGCCAAATTCAGTGACAGAACTAGAAATTGTGTGCTTAATGAGCCCCTTATTCCTCTTCCTAATCTAGTAGTGCCTGTACCTATCCACCATCAAGCAGTGCACTCAACTCTTGGTTCATTGAGTGCCCTTTCGGGCAATTATTTATAGTAGATGACCCACGCAAGGGTTGCCCCTAGCATAGCACATGTTTGCATGAGCTGCGGGGATATATGTAGGGGTCCCTAGAGTGATCTTGATGGTGATGGTGTTTCCCATGGTGGATATGATGATGTTGATAGTGGTGCATAGGGTGATGTTGACGGTGGTGCATAGGGTGATGTTGGAGATGACATCACATCATATGTTGATTTTCTATGTGCAAATGACGATTATCCTGCAGAGGTAAATTTAATTATTTAATTTCTAATACAATATTAAATTACATATTTATACACATATCAACCATAACATTTGGATTTTTGGTGAACAAAAGAGGGTTGACACTGGGTCATTTAGTGACCGTCATCATATCACTTCCACACCTCAAGATCTTGACCACCCGCTCATGGTATGTGCTTTCATCTAGATACATAGATAAGTACATTTAAAGTTTAAACAATTAAAACTTGAATTGATGATGTGTTTGATATATTTTTTTTCAATTTTGTAGGGTGCTTCATGTAATACTGAGGTCGGTAGTTCTTCATGCTCCGCCCCGCCGATCACTGAGGCTCAGCCTCATATACTTGTAGTATGTTTTACATTCATTAATTTAAAGTGTTTATATGCTTACTAAATTATGTACAACTTTTATTCGTGCTTATACATTTTGCAATTGTAGGATTTTGGATTGTCTCATGTCACATAACATTTATGTTCCAACTCATCAGTCAAACTGCTATGCGTCAGACATCTTATGTAAATGATTATGTTCGATAAATTTATAGTCAAGTTAAATACATATCATAATAATTTATGTATATACAAGTTTTCAATTCATGGTTTAAATATCTTGTTCAGGTGGACACCACCATGAATCTTGGGATGGATATAGCATTGAGCCAAATGCAACCATCGACATTTTCCTTTGAGTTCGTGATTAAAATTATTTTTGCATTGTCTATTGTGTACCTGTCTTTTATAGGTCTCAATTATCAAAATTTTGTAATGTTTGTTTTTACAGGACTTGACTGCATCAACTTTTGATGTTGCTGAGAGAGGACCTCCTTGTCCCATTGAGGGAATTAGACCACATGGACTCATGGTAAAATTTTAAATATAATCATTAATATTTTTTTAAAAATAGTTAAGTGAATTATGCAATTCATTTGAATTATACATTATTTCACTCTTTTTATAATAGGACTTGGCTGCAACTACTGCTGATGTTGTTGAGAGCGGACCTCCTTGTCTCACTGAGGGAATTGCACCACATGGACATAGGGTGAACTTTGAAATGTTCATTAATATTATTTTTACTTTTTAGGCAAATTATGAAATTCATTTGAACTAAACACACATGGGCTTATGATGCAATCTTTTAAAAATGTACAGGAGCACGAGGCGCATCCCAGTCACCTTCACGTGGAGTGAAGAGGATTGCAGATCAACTAAATGAGAAAAGTTAGACCTTGTTATTATAGGATGGACATTTTATAATCTTTTTTTCACATGTTAGACCTTGTTATACATGTTATCAGGAATTTTTATCATGTTATTTGTACTTGTGTTATCAAGGCTTTTTATCGTATTATTTATATCATGTTATTTGGACTTGTGTTATCAGTACTTTTTATCATGTTATTTGGACTTGTGTTATTAGGACTTGTTATAATATATTGTCAGGACTTGTTATCATATTATTTGTACTTGTGATTTGAATCTAGATATATATGAGTTTACATGTAACATATATGTTTTTCTAAATATCAAATATAATTTTATCCTTAATAGTATTCAATTGTAATTATTTAATTAAATATCAATTTTAATTGACAAGAGCAATTGATTTTAAATATATCATTAATCAAATAACTTATTAAATATAATTGGAATGCAACAATATATAGATGCCACTAATATTGACTTCAAGATTAGTTTGAACTATGAAATATGGATGTACAAATAACTATATATCATTATTCATTAGTGAATGTATAAGACAATATAAACCTATGCATTCAACTTATATTTAAAATAAAATTGGACATGAATAAAACTGAGCTCATGTGTTTTATAAAACCAAAATTGGATGAATACAAGTGTGCATTGAACTACATAAATAGTTCATGTCTATGTTCTTCTAGAGGTCCTGCATCATAAAAATTGATGAAGGGTGCTCCCCTTAATGCCACAAACACATAATAGAAATAGAGAAGCAACAACAATTTGCAAGAATAGAAAATGGGCTTCTTATTATCTCCACAAATGTGGAATTACAAACTTTCAGAATTACAATATGCAAAGCCACATGGGCATTCCCCTTACAATATTCTGTAGGACAAAGCCTCGAATTATTACCCAGACCTACCCAAAACTGTCTCGAACTGCCTAAGACAACACTACGGGCCTTCTTTATATGGGCAATTTCCACCGCCTGAGAAGGTTCCAGAAATTTTAGCCCTTAGGGCTGACCAAACTTTGAATTATTTTATTTTTCATTTTAGTACATCAAAGTCAGCACAAAATAACTTTTGAAACCTGAACAAAAATTTTGAAGGAAAATTATTTTCTGCTATTTCAGGCGGCCCAACTTCCGGAGACCATAAGTCATCACCAGTTGACTCGATTGACTATTATAACCCCATTTCAAAAATGCCACGAAGTGCTCTACAACACATGAATTAAGCATACTTCATTCAGCCCAAGTTTCAACCTCATCTGGGGCCTCTAAAGCCTTCAAAACTGAGCTCGAAGTTTCTGTACCCTGTTTTCAATACCGAAAATTTTCAATATCTTCAAAACTAGACCTGATCTAGCCATGAAACTTTACTGGCAGGCTGATATGACTGAGATGAACCTCCACATGCAAAATCAGAATATTCCGAGATCGTATGACCAACTTACTAAAAATAGCAAGTTTCCATAAATAGCAGCTCTGCACAAGGTAGCCCTTATTGAAAAGAAAACAAAAATATTTTTGGGTGATGCAAGATTGCCCTTACACCCAGGATGCTCTTGCATCAAAAATGAATGTTGAAATTATGTTAGAAAATATGTATATTTTGTTGGAAAGATTGTTGGAAAGCTACAATGGAAACAATTGTTGTTTTGTCATTGATGTCAAACCTTAACTGGTGAGACTACTGCTTTCTGTTTGAGTACCATATCTATTGATTGATAAAGTACATTTAACAAGAAGACCAAGTGGAATGGTTGAGTTATGGGAAATCACAAGGGTACTTGATCAGTTTGTACATTGGCAAAGTAATGCGCTGTTTATCTTTTGATGACAGTTTACTGAGATCAGTTTATGCTGAGCGAAGTCTATGATGATCGAGCACCAATAAATTGTCGAGGAAACCAGTGATGACTGAGCGAAAGAACACAATGTTGGTCGAGAAACAATATTTTGGTTATTGTTGAGATTTGAGATCTTTGGCCGACATAATTGATTTTATTGAGATATGTAAAGTTAATTAAGGATAAGCACGATTGGTCCACACTATTTAAATGCACGGGTAATTGTAATTAATGCATTGATCAAAGATTTAATTAGTGATTTCTTTGGAGAAGCAAAATAAATGTAAAGATGGAAAGATTCGTTGGATCTGACCTAACCTAATATCTACGATCTTGATTAAGCGACAAAAGATTTATCTGACCAAGATGAAGAGGTATATGATAACCTCAAGGGGTTATTTCATGATGGGAAGGAGGAAGTAAGAAGTGTATGCAAGAGGATTACATAGTTAATTGACTGATTGGCATGATCTAGTAGAGAAGGCTAAACAGAGAAGTAGAGAGCTATGAGAGTTATTGCTTGGCAGATTTCCAAGCAGATCTGAAGATTGAAATGAGAATGGAGGCCACTCAGTGAATTAGCATTAGAGCTGCATTGGATCTGGATTTGTAAATTAAGTTGTATGTATTAGATCACACCCGTTGATTAATTTTTAACCATTGTATCAGTCAAAATCCTTTAACCAGGTTGACCTAAAAGTCATTGTATAAATCCTTTGAGCAAGGTGACATTTAGGTGGAATGTTCTTGTTGGATATTTGATTCTGAACAGTTGATTGATTGTATGTTTGTCATTGATAACAACATATAATACACAACAATACTTCTGTATGTACTTATCCATATGATGACATGAAGACTTGCATGGATAAATACATGTTGTTGACATGTTTATTATGCTATGTTCATACATGCAGACCCAGATATGATGTTTCAGTAAAGATATATAATTTTGTTATTGACGGTTACAGTTCTAGAGGAATAACGATTTAAGGCCGACGTATGTAATGTGTTTATTGAGTTGCGCTTATCTTCAGGATATGCGTGTGTATTTTCATGATGAGTTATGAGTTGTTGATATTAATCTAAAGGTGCCAAATGTATTTCAAGAAGATTGCAAAGTTATGGTTAAATTGGTGAAGCCGACTTAGTGAAGCGACACGTCTATTCAGTTTATACTTGCGCGGTTGTAATTATGCTTGTGCGCTTAGTAGAGTTGACAAGTATGTTATGAAGAGTTGTCTAACAGGGCCCATGATCTCATACTTGGTGTATGTACTTATAGAAGGTCATTTGTGATAAGAAGAGTTGCGAAAGCCAGAGATAAGAAAAGCAGAGTAGAGTGTTAAAGCAGCAGAGCTATATTTATCATATGTTG
>MU227009.1:852056-866335 GCA_018584345.1 Thuja plicata
TAGCAATGTGTTTTGTAACCTTTAACAAGGTTGGCTCCTAATAGAGCTCACTTCAGAAGAGTGAAAACTTGATAGCATGTTATTGGTGGTTTTTCCCAAATTGGGTTTCCATGTTAAATACTCGTGTCAACTTGTGTGATTGTTTATGTTGTGTTTTACTATTAAGTTTCTGCAAGATGATTACATTTGAACAGTAAAATTGCATATGTATGTTGTTGATTTATGCTACTTCTATCGAGTAGATCTGAGTTGTTCAAAGTGGTATAAATTTTAATTTGGTACATCTAGACCCGAGGATAACTAATTCACCCCCCCTCTCAGTTTTTCTGAATTCATTCTAACAATTAGTATCAGAGCTTTGGTCTCTTGAAAATAGTTTGAAGGTAGTTGGAGAAAAAGATCAAGATGTATAAAAATGAGGAACCGAAGTTGAACAAAGATAATTTCCCTGCATGGAAGAGTTTGATGAAATTTCATATGGCTAGTATTGGTGATTCAGCTAAGCACTATGTTGAACATGATTATGTATTCCCCACTACACCTTCCACAGCTGCACAGTTAAGAGAAAAGCAGGAACACAATCAAGCAATGTTGGAGATTGCATCATCTTTGAACTATCATGAGTTTGAAGACATAAAGAATTGTACTACTGCAAAGAAAATGTGGGATGTCCTTGCAACCATCTATGAAGGTGATACAAATGTACAAAGAGCCAAATCTAAAAGTTTAAGAGGGAAGTTCGATGAAATGAAAATGCAAGAAGGAGAAAATATAGTTCAATATTATGGTAGGATAAAGGAAGTTGTAAATTCTATCAGAGGAGCTAAGGGAACAATTGATGATAACACCATTATGAGAAAGGTACTGAGAAATCTTCTTCATGTATATGCTATTAGAGTCTCTTCAATTCAAGAGTTAAGATGTACTCCTAATAATAATTTGACTTTGGAAGGTCAGGTAGGTAGACTTACTGCATTTGAGATGTCAAATTTTGATAACTACACTCCACAAGCTATCAAATCTACATTCAGATCCCATTTGGTCCTTAACAAATCAAAGAAAGGAAAGAAATGTGTGAACAGTGACAATGACATTACAGATGATGATTTGGAAGAACTTGAAGCACTCATGGAAAAAAGACTATCAAGAGGAAAAGGAAAATTCAAATATAAACTTCCTATCATTTTTTTTTCATGTAAAAATGTTGGTCATATTGCTACAAGATGTCCTGATAAGAATGACAAAGATGAAAGAAGGGACAACAAGTACAAAGACAAAAAGGATGACCGAGACTTCAGAAAGTATAAAGATTACAAAAACAAAGGTAAGAAATCTTGTTATATAGTTGAAGAAGCTTGTAACAGTGAATCTGAAAATACTGATGAAAATGATATAGAGGTTGTATATAATGCTATGAAAGATGATTCTGATGGTGATGAGAAAACTGCACTAATTTCTTATATGAGTAAAGGTGACCGTTGGATTATTGATAGTGGTTGTTCACATCACAAGACTAGTGATAAAGATAAATCTGAAACCTTACATCAGTGTAAAGGTGGTTATGTTAAATTTGGTAATGATGCACCATGTCTTGTTAAAGGGAATGGATCAATTAACAAGATCAGATGTAACAATGTATATTGGGTTGATGATCTTAATTATAATTTATTGAGTGTTGCACAGCTGAATACTTCTAGTTACAGAGTTGAATTCCATCACAAGAAGGAAAAGATCTATGATGCCCTTGGAGAATTAGTTGGAAGTGGTGAGCAAACAAAAGGTAACTTCTTCTATCTAGATTTAGCTGATGAGACATGCTTGTTTACACAATATAATGATGTTTGGTTATGGCATAAAAAGGTTGTGTCATGTAAAATTTGATAACTTGGTAAGCATAAGTGAATTGAAAAAGGTTAGAGGGCTGCCTAAGTTGAAGAAACCTAAATATGCAATGTGTAAGCAATGCTAATTAGGAAAAATGACTAAATCTAGTTTCAAAAGCAAGACTCATACTTCTGAGGGAATTATGGAATTGGTTCATACTAACCTTTGTGGTCCCATTGGTGAGCAAGGTTATATTAGAGATAGATACTTTATTCTATTTGTTGATGATTACTCAGAGAATGATGACTGTTATGTTTCTTAAAGAAAAATATGATGCATTCCAGTTATTAAGTGGTACTTGGAAATAGTTGAAAAGGAGATAGGTAAAAGCCTGAAATGTTTAAGATCTGACAGAGGAGGTGAGTTTATTTCTAATGAGTTTAACAAATCCTATGATGATCAAGGGATAAAAAGATAGATGTCCGCACCTAGGACACCACCACAAAATGGTATTGCTGAGAGAAGAAACATATCTATCATGGACTGTGCTAGAACACTAATGATGGAGAAAAATGTTGCACATAACTATTGGAGAGAAGCATTAAGTACAATAGTCTATACTCTAAATAGAGTACAAGTTAAGAAAGGTCCTAATGATACACCTTATGAGCTATGGTATGGGTATGCACCTAATGTAAAATATTTCAAAATTTTTGGAAGAAAATGTTTCATACTGAAGGATACCAAAAATGGAAAACTTGATGCTAAAGGTGAAGAGGACATATTGTGTGTGTGATTTTTGTACCTGTTAAGAGACACAACACTTCAATAAATCATTGCATTAGTGAAAACAAGGGGTTAGCAAACATAGCAATCACTAAAATCGATCTATTGCTTCCTATCTAGGAGGAGTATGAAAAATGACATAATAGCCCTCAGATTATGCATATTCCAGTGACAAATACAACCTAAGAACGGAAGATTCAAATAAAAAGTAATCTAAATGATTAAAAAACATGCATGCTAGCTCTAGAAATGAAGAGTATAACAATATGACTAAGAAATAGGCTAGAAAGCACTATGAAAATCCCTAAAACATGAGCAACACGAGATTGCTCCTTCAATTCTCCAAATATGGGCAGCATAAGGATGCTATCAACTCTTCAAAATTAGGAGCATTACAACAATACAATAAAAAACTTCCAATTTCAGGGCCAAGCAAGGGTAAAAGAAAGGGCCATTTGAGCTCAAAATCCATCCTATTTATAGAAGAAATGGAGGAAGGGGAGAAGACTCTAGAAGGGCTGCCATTAATGAGAGTGTAAGACTCATTAATGAGGAGTGGTGGAAGGAATATGTAAGAGCCATTAATGATTCATATATGAAAGCATTAATGAGGTATGGGTGAGGGTTTAAGAAGCATGGGTGAGGGTTTAAGGTCAAGCCTGACAACTTTGACTTTAGGGGGAGGGTTGAATTCATAATCACACCTTAATGGAATGTGACAAGCTTAAGGGTAGCTTAGGATTAGGTTTAAGGCTTAAGGCATGTGATTAAGGAGATAGAGATGGGAGGAGAGAGAATGAGTGGAGGGGGGTTTAGATTGGTTAGGTTAGAGGGAATATTAATGAAATGAATTGTTGTAATAACATATTCATTCAATAATAAGGGTTTAATTAATTATTTAAGCTTTTGATTGCTTTGTAATAATTAATTAGGACTATAGCCAAATTGAATCAGTTTAGGCTAGGGGATTGATTTTGCAAGTGATGGGGTATAAATAGGATGCCATTTAATTCCTTTTAAATTAATTACCTTAGCCAGGTATTGATTTAAATTGATTGAATTGAATTTATTGGTTTGATTTGGCTAAAGTGATTAATGTAAATTAGTGATTAGATCACTTAGGAGATTAAATCTGATTCGAATGAATTATGCCAACCGATTGAAGAGTTGTCTGAACATAATTGGGGGGTATGATCACACTTAGGGAAAATAGGGTATATAGTCGGAACATACCAAATCTAGGTGGTTACACATATTTCTTGGTTATTCAATGAAAAGCAAAGCATACAAGTGTTTAAATTCTAACACTAACAAAATTGTGGAAATTGCAAATGTTAGAATTGATGAATATGCAGAAAGAAATGAAGCTGAAAGCACACAAGAACTTGAAAGTTACAAATCATTCATCTATATGGATGAGGAAGATTCTAGTGAATTACCTAAACCTGAGAAAGATGTTGCTGAGCAACAACTAGCACCTGCCGAGTCACAGAATGAAGCTGATGGGCAACAAGAGGTAATTGCTAAGCTATCTGATGGAGATGCCGAGTCATAGAATCAACCTGAATTGGACATGAATGATCAAATTGAAGCAGAAAAAGAACCTACTCTAGAGAAGTATGTAAGGAGGCACCATAAACCTGATCAAATCATAGGATCAAAGGATTTTGTAGTTATGACAATAAGCAAGTTGAGAGAGGACACATGCTTATTATGTGATTTTGAGCCTAAAATAGTAAAAGATGCTTTAGACAATTAAGATTGGATACAAGCCATGAATGAAGAAATTGAACAGATTGAGAAGAATAATACTTGGACACTTGTTCCTAGGCTGAATGACAAGAATGTAATTGGTACTAAGTGGGTATTCAGAAATAAGCTAAATGAACATGGAGAGGTAAAAGGAAACAAAGCTAGACTGGTATGCAAAGGTTATGCACAAGAAGAAGGAATTGATTATGGAGAAACAGTCACCCTAGTTGCAAGATTGGAAGGAGTAATAACATTACTTGCATATGTAGCCTACAAAGGTTTTAAAGTCCATCAAATGGATGTAAAGTCAACATTTTTAAATGGGATATTAGAAGAAGAAGTTTGCATTGAACAAGCTGATGGATTTGTTGACCCAAGCAAGAGGAACATGGTTTGCATATTACACATAGCACTATATGGATTGAAGCAAGCACCAAGAGCATGGTATGAGAGATTTCAAAATTATCTGATAAAGATTAGTTTTGCAAGACCCAATGACAACAAAAATCTGTATTTGAAGAAAGAGAAATGTAAAGGTACTTTATTGGCTGAAAATTTTGTTGATGACATTATATTTAGTGGCCAAGATGTGTTATTCCAAGCATTTAAAAAGGAGATGCAAACTGAATTTGAGATGTCTATGTTTGGTGAGATAAAATTTTTTGTTGGCTTACAAATATATCAGATGAAGAATGGTATCTATATTACCCAATCAAAATATGTCAAGGAGATACTAAATTTTTTTTGAATGGAAGATTCAAAACCACTGAGTACACCCATGGCTACTAGATAGAAGTTAACAAAGAATGATGATACAAAAGAAGTGAATCAAACCCTTTATAGATCAATGATTGGAAAACTACAATATGTTGTGTACAATAGACCTGATATTGCACGGGCTATTGGTATTGTTGTGATACTTTATTCCAATCCCAAGGAAACACATATGATGGCGGTAAAAAGAATTCTAAGATATTTGAAAGGCACATATGACTATAGTCTATATTACAAAAAGTATGACAAGTTTGAACTCAGAGTCTATACTGATTCTGATTGGGCTGGAAATGTGGATGACAGGAAAAGCACCATAGGAGGAGAATTTCTTTTAGGAAAAAGATTAGTTTCATGGATAAGAAAGAAATAGAATTGCACCTTACAATCTATAGTCGAAGCCAAGTATGTAGCAGCAGCAGTTAATTGTTCTAATATTATGTGGTTGAAGATACTACTGAAAGGTATAAAAGAAGAGATCACAAAATTAGTTTTCATATATTGTGATAATACGAGTGCCATTAATATTTCTAAGAACCCTGTGATGCACTCTAAAACAAACCATATAGCTATCAAGTATCATTACTTGAGGGAGCTAGTTCAGAAGAAGGATGTGAGACTGGAATATGTGAATACTAAGGAGCAGTTATCAGAAATATTTACAAAGGCACTACCCAAAGATTCTCATGAGTATCTATGAGGTAAATTAGGGTTGATTCCCCTAACTGAGGCTAATTAGTTCAGAATGATACTGTTGCATCAAATGTTATATTCAGAATATTTTTCACATTGATGCATAGGCAGTCACACTTTAGGATGCTGCCTAAAGCTGTAAAAAAAAGACAAGGATAGAAAAGAGGATCAGTCATAAGCAAGATGTCAGGAACAACATGATACAAAGTTTAGAATAGAAGAATCTGCATGATGAAAATGTCAACGTCTTTGGCATTGTTGTCAAAGATGGAGAAGTTTATTGAAAAAGGGAGATGTTTAATATACTTAGAGATAAAGGGAGAGTTTACTGAAAGAGGAAGTCTACAGATGAACATACATAGAAAGATTTTAGTGTGATTATAGACATAGAAGGAAAAATGTTTTACAAGATGAGAATCAGAATGAAGCTAAAGAAATTAATGACAATTTGTTCATATCCTAGAACAAAGGCAGACTCTTTAGTTTGTATGGTAACTATGGTTGAAAAATTATTGTTTTATTGTTTAGTGTTTCCATCAACGCCAAAGAGGGAGATTGTTCAAAATATTGTTGGAAAGCTACAATGGAAATAATTTTTGTTTTTTCATTGATGTCAAACCTTAACTGGTGAGACTACTTCTATCTATTTGAGTACCATATCTATTGATTGATAAAGGAGATTTAACAAGAAGACCAAGTGGAATGGTTGAGTTAGGGGAAATCACAAGGGTACTTGATCAGTTGGCACAATGGCAAAGTAATGCATTATTTATCTTTTGATGATAGTTTACTGAGATTAGTTTATGCCAAGTGAATTCTGTGATGACCAAGGGCTAGTAAATTGCTGAGGAAACCAGTGATGACCAAGTGGAAGAACACAGTGTTGGTCAAGCAACAATATTTTGGTTATTGTTGAGATTTGAGATCTCTGGCTGATATAATTTATTTTATTGGGATATGTAAATTTAATTAAGGATAAGCATGATTGGTCCACACTATTTAAATGTATGAGTAACTATAATTAATGCATGAATCAAAGATTTAATTAGTGATTGCTTTGGAGAAGCAAATTAAATGTAAAGATGAAAAGACCCGTTGGATCTGACCTAACCTAAGATCTATGATCTTGAATAAGTGGAAAAAGATTTATCTGACCTAGATGAAGAGGTATATGATAACCTCAAGGGGTTATTTCATGATGAGAATGAGGAAGTAAGAAGTGTATGCAAGAAGATTGCATAGTTAATTGACTGATTGGCATGATCTAGCAGAGAAGGCTGAACAGAGAAGCAGAGAGCTGCGAGAGTGATTGCTTGATGGATTTCCAAGAATATTTGAAGATTGAAATGAGAATGGAGGCCACTTAGTGAATTAGCATTAGAGATGAATTGGATCTGGATTTTCTAAGTAAGTTTTATGTATAAGATCACACCTTCTAATTACTTTTTAACCATTGTATCAGTCAAAATCCTTAAACCAGGTTGACCTAACAGTCATTGTATAAATCCTTTGAGCAAGGTGACATTTAGGTGGAATTTTCTAAGTCCTCTAACAAGGCCACTCCTGACAGAGTGATTAAATCCTTTAACCAAGTCACATTTAGCAATGTGTTTTGTAACCTTTAACAGGGTTGGCTCCTAAAAGAGCTCACTTCAGAAGAGTGAAAACTTGATAGCATTTTATTGGTGGTTTTTTCCAAATTGGGTTTCCACGTTAAATACTCATGTCAATTTGTGTGAATGTTTATGTTATGTTTTACTGTTAAGTTTCTGCAAGCTGATTACATTTGAACAGTAAAACTGCATATGTATGTTGTTGATTTATGCTATTGCTGCCGAGCAGATCTGAGTTGTTCAAAGTGGTATAAAGTTTAATTTGTACATCTAGACCTAAGGATAACTAATTCACCCCCCCTCTCAATTATTCTGAATTCTTTCTAACATATTTAAATATAAAATTTATTTATAGGATCCAAAATTAAATAAATGAATTACACTCACCTAGTATTACAACTTTGATTAGTCAAAAGTTGTAAAATGCACAAGTTGTCTGACATCTATGTTGTCTAGTTATACTCCAGACACCTGAAAATCAAAGCAATTAGCTCTACATATGAGACTTGAAAGAAGACATGTCTACATATAAAAATAAAATAATTAACTAAAACTTACATGTATAATTTTGATTCAACCTAACGTCCCATCAACATCGTCTCTTTTCTGCAATGCATCTATGATTGTCTCATGCTCTTCCATTGAAAGTCTCCTTAATATTTTATTAGTAGGCATCCCTTTGTATCTTTCCAATTTGATATTTGTTGCCACTATCGAATGGGAATAATGTATAATCTTCTTTTCTGATTGGTAGTCTTCAAAAGCTAGCAAACCATTCCTTCTTGTTAGGTATTTGCGTAGCCATGTACCAGCAACCACAATAGACCCAAATGGATAATTAAAACCATCATCATCTACTTCATGACATATCAACTTTTTCTTAGGTTCTACACATAGAGCTAGCCAATAAACAATCTACTCTTCATTATTCTCGGGTGCAACAACAACATATACATGTCCTAGAAAACAAAATTAAGTACATGTACAAATAAAAATTCTTAGTTATTTATTTCAAATACAATCATAAATCATATGAAATACATTAATAATATAGTTTAAAGTTTTACAAGAAATTGAATTAAATTACCAAGTCGTATGAGGTCTGAAACACGATCATAATATTCTAATGCAAATGTATTATTTAGGTCTTCATTTTTTAAATCATCTTGATCTTGAGGCTTAGTAGGTGTTAAGGATTTCTATTTCCATTCTTCAACCCATTCCATATTCTCACATTTTTCCCATTCACATGCAACACAAAATTGACAAAAAAATACAAGCTCCCTAGTCCATATAGTCCAAGTGTTATAATTAGAACTCATAAATGAATGCCATTTAGCACACCCACTGATTGTATCACAATCATATCTTGAAAAGATATTATTCTCTTCAACTAGCCAAAAGAAATGTCTGATTGTAGAGTTATGACTTGATCCTGTAGACAAACTTGTCTTACACCACTCAACAATTGCATGTGCATCTTTAAATTTTGCCTTTTCCTCAAATTTGAGTTTCTCTTTACATAGGGCTCTCTTAACACATGTACCAAAACCATCGTGTTCTCCTTTACCATGTACATCCTAAAAAAAACTCCAAATATGTTGGACATTAATTTTCTTATGTGTCCTACTCAACCAATAAAACATTCTAGCATTCTTGAATTGCCCTATGCAATTATCTGATCATATTAGATATTGTGTTATATGAATTTATCTCTCCCTTAAATTCTAATAAAAGGTCTTAAAGCAATACTAGACAAAATTTGATGAGTGCAATTTATTATCACTCATATAGAAATGATACTCTCTCAAAATTCTTCTATCCTCTTCTGTACTATCAGGTGCATGCCTATAAACAATATGAACAAACATTGTTACTTGCACTAAATTATAATATTGTGATTAGATCTCATCTTGTGGTGCAAGCATGTAGTTCTTTGTAAATTCAACGACTGAAAGTATACTACCAATTGGAAATGTATTCCTGCATATGCAAAACTATCCATCAAGCCATCTAGCACACTACAACATTTGAGACCATTTTTTGACGGTTTTGTGTCACTTTTCCAACACTGTCCTGTCGGCCAAGCGACAGAGACCAGTGTTGCAGTTTTGGTGTTGGAAACAATGACGGCTGCACTGTCTATCATTATTGCAATGGTAATAACCATCACAATACGAGCCGACTATGATGGTTATCATGCTGTCGTTACATATTTTAGCTGTCGCTTTTATGACACATAGGCGTCACATTTTTTGTGTTACCCGTCACAGTTTGCACCATCTAAAAAATTTAGCATGCCATCCTTATAGTTTGTGGGCGTCGCAATTATGATAGATGTGCAACAAATTTTCTATACATGTGATGTTGAGCCGTTGGCAATTTTTGACATCTTGACATTGCATGTATAGAAAAGTCATCACGTGTCTGTCGTAATTTACGATGCTTAATGAAAAAAAGCAACATCTAGGTGTTGTAATATTTTATTTGTCGCTATTACGACACCTAGGCGTCACAGTTTGCACCATCTAAATTTTTTTGCATGTCATCATTATAGTTTTTTGGTGTCGCAATTACAACAGACGTGTGACAAATTTTCTATACATGTGATGTCTAGCCGTCGACAATTTTTGTTGGTTTGATGTCGCATGTATTTTTTAAGTGTCGCTTTAGAGATTTTAAGAGTTTAGTGTCCTAGTGGATAAAGGGACAACCCAATGTCCTCCCAAATGTGACAACATATCTATAATTGGCGGACATGAATATAATTTATGCTAGAATTCTTAGTGCATTAAATATTTTATGCTTTTCAAACAACTATATGCTACTAGGAGAAATCGAATGCATCTTTAAAGTGTGTTTTTGTAATTGAAAATGCTTCCCAGTCGTGTTTTCTTGTTTGTTTACCATGGAATCACAAGAGACAAATGATTTTGGATTGCTTTGTTTGATGAATGTATCCACTGGTAATTTTCTTTTTAATAATTGTGGTTTTACTTATTTTGGAACCATGATTTGATGTGCTTTATTGGTATAATTTCATTAGTGATTGGCCAAATAAATGTAAAACAATTGGTATTACCAAATTAGTTCATTAAAAAACTAGAAGACTGTGACTGTCTGATAAGTACAAGTAGGATTCGTGAAAAGACATCAAGTGCCTAAAATGAAATAATTAAATAAAAATTAGAAATAAGCGTACCATTCATGGTTAGTGATTCAAAGCTTTTTTTCCTCCCAGTTTCCAACCCCTGAGACATATCCAGAAAATAATACACAATCTTTGTAAAATAATACATAAAAATACAAGGGTATTTGCAAAAGTAACCCAAAAAAGAGAGAAAATAATGAGATCAGCATCCATACATTTTTGTACAAGAAATTGAAAACAATTTTTCTTACATTTAGTGAATTTCCTTCCTCACTACCTTCACTTGAACCTTCACTACCACTGTCCCCACTAAAAATGGCAGTTCTATTTAGATCACTAACATAAAAGTTATAAACATAAGAAGGTAAGAAAATGGGAGTTGCCAAGAAAAGAAACTGATTTATCTAAGCAGCATCCTAGACCTTCCCACCAATTGTTAAAGTTTAATAAGTTTATCAAATTTAGTAGCCTTGAATATCTACCTTTGTGAGAAGGCACCATTTGCAGTAGCAGGTGCTTCTTTTCCACCCTCTCCTTTACTTGTAACTATTTCAAGCTTTCCCAAACTTCCTTTTACCCTCTTCATTGAATTCCGTCCATTACCTCCCAAGGACTTTGGCTCTGCATCTGTGTTTTTTGCAACTGAAGTCTGTCCACAGAAAGTAGATATCAAATTTCCATTCAAAAAATTTCTTAAAAGATTAAAACATTAACAACTGAGTGCTAAAAATTCTTATGATCATTTTCCATATAATTATAGCCTACAATATCTCAGTAATTACCATTACAACACCTATAGGATTGCCATTTGATGGGATTCCATATTGAGTGAATGTGTGTTCACCCTAAAGTTGCAATCAAGACCACAATGTTAGAAAATTAGGATAGTAAAATAGGCCATATGTCCACAATAAAAATAGTCAAAAATACATGCTAAACTCTAGATAACAAAAGGGACTGACCATCTCCTTCATTATTGACTTACCTGAAAAGAAAAATCATATAGACAGATGCATACTTTCAAATTATAAGTATTAAATATTTGAAAAGACAAGAATGACAAAACTCAAGGTATTAGAACTTACAGGAGGTACTGATGGATGGCCATAAATTCCTCCAGATGGATACATAGAAGCATAGGGAGGAGTTGTTCCATACGGTGGCATTAAATTTCATTCATCAAAGCACTGAACACATCTGGACCATCACCCCATCTGACAGAAAAAATTAACAATGATGTTAAGCACAATTGATTCTGTAAAGGGAGTGAATTTCATTAATTGGAAGAAAAATTTTAAAATATCAAAATGGAGATAGTCTTGTCCCTAGATGCTTAACGCAATCCAGTCCCAAAAGAAAAAAATCATCTAGAAATTTGTAAGAAAAATTAGAAGATAGGTTTTCATGTGTCTCAAGTTGTCAATAAAAAATAATTATAAAACATTAAATAATTCTATAAGAATAATTATTAAGATGCACACTCTTGAACTAAGCATGAGATGATGAAGCATATTTTGGAAGACTTCCCTTGTTTTATTGTACTATAGTTCTCAAGAACTCATTATTTATCTATAGAGATAGGAGAAGGAGAAGAAACTCTCTTTGGGACCCTAAAAGGGAATGACACATGAGAGAAATTCCTAATTGGGGAAGTAGATTGATGAGATGTCTCCACACAAACCAAAGGAAGCACACCAATGCCACCCATAAGAATACAGGTGGAGAACAAAGACAAGGAATGATTATAGGTGATATAGAAGCATCATGAATTATCACCTCAATAGAAGTAGAGGAGCAAAAGACTTTGGATTATAAACATCCTTAGCCACCTCCATAGTGAGGTGTTCACGCAATGCATTCTTCTATTATAAGGAAAAATACAAGAAATTTGTGTGAGGGCAAACAAATGCCAGATGACTGGTAGCAAAATATCATAAGTGAATTCCTTCATAATCCAAAGTCTAGCCTGAAGAGATATCAACAACTTACAAAAAAACCTTGGTAAAGAGAGACATAGACAGATCCAAATCCACAAGAATACATGCATAGGTGGTTTGAGAGAACATTATAGTGGCCTAAACCACTATTACGAAACATCTTGAGGACTAACCAATTCTAATGTAGCAATAATTATACCAAAAATGGAGAGGAAGATTTGAGAGGTGAATCCAAACTCACAAGCAATTAAAAGACTCAATGAGAGGGTTAAATGAAGAAACTCAAGGTTTTAGTGAGAGCATGTTGACCCTAGAATCAAGAATGGGCAATAAAATATTGTTTCAATCAAAGAATGAATCAAAGGCCACTACAATAAAAAACTTTCACACAAAGGTAAATTTCTATTTTCCTTTACATAATGTAATCCCTTATGGTAGATCATGAAGTGTGATAATATTTATTCTTTCCTAATAATGAGTCATAAAGTTTGATTCAAATCATCAATGGTAACAAAACTTATACAATTGCTTCATAGTTATAGTTAAACAAATAAGAATCCCCACTAATTGTCTAAATAATGTGTTATTTATGTCTCTAAATCTTTAGATGTACATAATTCCATCCCCACTTCAATGGATGTGGTAGTACTTTTTATTTTTCACCTTATATTTTACCACCAAATCAGGCATTACGATGGTGTGAAATATTGTTAAAAAAAAATATTTTGAGCTTCTCTTTGTTTCGAGAATAGTTTAACATTCTCTACTTAACAAGGCCAACCACGTGAAGGTGGAAGCTCATCTGGCCCCTCCTAGGAGTCTCTTATGATCCTTTACGACACTTTAAGATCTCTAAGATGTATTCTTAGTTATCGTAAAGGGTCATAAGGGATCCTGGGACACAATAGATGAGAAACATAAATGTAGGCATCATGGTCACAATTGTTTGGAGACACAACATAATTGAGTGGTATACCTAGATGATGCAATGAAACCACTACTCCAATTCTAAGTTGGCACTGCAGGATACCACTCAATTATGGGTATACCACTCAATTATGTTGTGTCTCCAAACAATTGTGACCATGATATCTACATTTATCTTTCTCAGTTGTTGTGATATCTACATTTATATTTCCCAGCTATCGTGTTTATGTGCATGTTCTTTATGTGTTTGGCTTCTCTCCCTCGCATCCAAAATAAGATTTTCCCACTCTGAATCTAGAATGCACGTGCAACTGCGTATAATATATAGTCTTACAATGCCCAGATGGACAAAAATTCAATGTACAATTATGGTCTTGAATAGATAAAGTGGAACTGGAATTTCAGCAAGGCTGGGAAAAGTTTGTGCATAATTATGAAATTTTTCTGAAATTCCAGTACCATAATTGTAACATTGAATTTATGCCCATCAGGGCTTTAAAATTATGAATTTATACTTTTAGAATTAGCTCACTCCATTGCAGGGAACAAAGAGAATCCCCTGTGATTTAACATCATTGATGTGCAAGGAAATGGAAAATTATCAGAAGCAAATCTCATAAGATAGTATTTAGATTAAATGCATTGAAATACAAAAATACCTAAAAGAATGATAAAGAAAGGTAATTTTATTAATCACATCACTAATTTGTGCATGTCTAAATATTGGTGTCTTTCAAGTGATTTGATTCTAGTCATGCCCACTACTAGAAATGAGAACAGTCTTAACTAGTGAGGTTGTTTAAGCATATATATATTAAATACACT
>MU227009.1:891170-923576 GCA_018584345.1 Thuja plicata
GCATGGTTTTAATTCTTATTTGTGCTCTATATGTAGGAAAACTAATATCATTAGACACATTTTTTTTATTGTCTCTTTTCTAAAGATACTTGCTATATGATTTGTAATGGATTCCATGTTTGGAGTAGCAATTATAACAATATTTGTATTGAGATTTGTTTGGCTAAGTTGGAGGCATGAAAAATACACAGCTTATTTTGGCTTTCTTTTACTACTGAATATTTATGGCACATCTGGAAAGTAAGAAATAATGAGATCTTTAATAGGGTAAGAAGAAATCTTACTGAGTCGTATAAGAGACACACACTTTGATATTGCCTCACAAGTCACAGTAATGATAGAGATATCAAACACCAAATTTCTTAGGTTGCTCAAGGATAGAATTGTGACATTGACTTGGCAAGAGATGAGATATGGACACACATGGTTAATCGACATGTTCAAGAATAAAATGATTAGTAGATGGATTAGGTTTTGAAACGCTGGCCAAATAATCAAAATATTGTGACTCACCTATACATCTTTCTAAATCTTAACGCAGGTGATCATCATATTGAATAATATTAGCTAAAGGGATCCCTACCTCTAATGAAATCATGGCGTATGTTCTCATTAGGTCCTCAGATGAAAAATTTGTAATATGCTCATCATATTGACTAATATCAATTAGGCCATCTTAGGGTATACACCTCTAGTCATGTAATATGCTAATAACCAAAGGATAAAAAATAAGACATACCTCAAATGGTGAGTACGTGGTGGCTTGTTGATGAGTACGTAGTAGCTTGTTGATCTTATACTTGAAGTCACTAACAAAATTAAAAAAAAAAAGACTTTTCAATACGCTGCTACCACAAATGAAATAATTTGAACATCAAAAAATTCAGAAATTACAAGTTGTTATACCCTAAACGTAAAGGAAACCAGCTAAATTGCAAACCTAGGGGTGACATTAGTGCTAACCAATGATGAACAAGCTGTTGGATTCTTCAGTTGTGACTGCTAGATTCAATACAACAAGAGCCCTCTTTGCACAATGGTATAGTTTACTAATTAGGGTCCTCTTCCGCTCACATGCACATCTCGATCACAAATGAGCCTTTCTTTTTTCTTTTCTTTTTTGTTTATAATCAAGAGGGTGCCACAATTACGACAACATCGGGGCACTTGGAAAAAAAATACAAAAATCACACACAAATGGTAGCGCAGTCACAAATTGGCGTCAAAATTTGACCACAAATGTTGTAGTGGCATTTTGAGAGTGTTTCACATATTTAGGTACAACCTTATTATTGAATTAATTCATAAATGCATGAACACTAACTTTTTCAGTAATTAGATCACACCGTTTACCAACCTTTCCACCCTTCAATGGATACTCAATAGTTTTAAATATTTTTACATCAACTAATTGATGACCAAAATCAAGTGAAATATTTTCATGCAAACATTCATCTAAAAATTCAAGATTGCCACATACATCACATACACTAGAAACACATGAATTCAAAATAAAAAAAAGTCTCATTAGGTGGGTTACAAAACAAACCTAATATAAACTCTTTTATAGTTTGAGGTGGTATATTTATACCACATTCCTGCAACATTTCATTAGTATGCATGGTAGAGCGTATAGATTGAAATAAATCATAATGATAACAAAATTGAACATGAGTTTTGCAACAACACGTTACTCTTTCTTTATTAATCCTTACATACCATGGTTTACATTTTTCAAAATATCTTTGACTAATACTAATAGTTAACACCTTAACATCTTTTTTTTTTTTTTATACAATTCAGTTTGAGTCATATCCAAAAGATGTTTTGGATGCGGATCATGAATTTTTGAGTTGATTCTTAATTTAAGAACATCTCTAGCATTAGGTGATACTCTTGTATTATCGTGCCAAAAATTTTCAATCAAAGTTTTGACTTCACTAGTAAGTTTCATGTCAGACCTCGAGAATCTGCCACTAAAGCTCCAGAAATGGCTTGTTGGATCACTTTCAAAGCTAACTCTTCTCTTTAAAACTCTTGCTAAAGTCTTACGATGAATATTAAGATATCCACTTGTGTTTTTCACCATTCTTTTATCAGAAGTAGTTTTGTGAAACTAAAGCTGTTGTTATTGCTTGTCGTGCCACATTCCTATCTTTAGAATGAATTTCCTTTCCGATTGTTTCAAATGCACTAGCAAAAGTTGATACAACTTGTTTTAGAGACTCATCCTTCTTCTTGGATTTCACATAAATGCCTAACCTCTTCATCACTTTTCGCATTTTAGTCATTTTAATTTGTTATAACATTAATTGACATTCAAACCCAAATTTCTTATTATAAAAAAATTGTCTAAACAATTAGTCGCGTGTTTCCTAATCTGGGTCCATGAAACCAAACCACACAGATTGTCTAGCACATCACTTTTAATTTGAAATTGTTCATTCATTTCATTATAATTCAAAAGGGTTTCTTTCTCAATTGGTGTTTGACATTCAATTCCTTTATCATTATGATTAAAATTACTAATTTGTGATGTTTGATGTGCAATATAATCCGGTACTCTATTTTTCAGGAAGAGAATCTAAATGATTTGAAGAGTAACCCACTAATACAAAAAGATCAGGTTCTTTATTAGAATAAGTTTCATTTGGCTATGAAGACATACCTGTATCCAACTCTTGATTAGAAAATGCACCTTAATTTTCTCCTATTGTATTTTCTTCTTCAACCTTTGCATCCATCATGGTTTCCTCATTCTTCTCCTCTTTTGAAACGATTGTTGAGCTCGATGCTTTGGAATTTTTTAGTTTTTGAATTCTTTCTCTTCTTTCTTGTTGTCATTTTATCTCCTCTCTATTTGCTGCAATTTCATCAGCTGTCATAACCTTTCTTTGTCTCTTTCTATGTTTCTTTGATCCCATGTTTGCACCAAAATTTGAACTCAAATTAATCCCTTCTTGTCAGATCGAAAACAAGACAAAAAAGAAAATGTAGATTCAAAATATTCTTTCTACTACATGGATATGTCATAAAAATGATTAAATAATTGTTAATCATTGAGATCAGGCCCATAGTATTTTTTTTTGTCTCCAACAGATCTTTCAGAAATGGGCACCCGTTAATTAAATAGAAATGGGTACCCGTTTATGAAATGGTCCAAATAGAAACGGACACCCATTTTTTGAATTTTAAAAAATGGGTGCCCGTTTCTTAAAATCAGGAGTGGGAACCATATCTCTGCCCTAGTTTTTTTTGGGATAGGCTTGCTCCCACCAAGCTTGTGCTTGGTTTTGCAAAAATATGGCTAAGGCATTGAGACATAAAATTTATGCTGTGTCGTAATTTTTTGGAGGTCTTCCCGAATGAATTTTTTGACGAAATGAAAAACCATTTCAGTTCATCTTGTAGAGATTATAAAAATATAAATTTAATAGTGATATGACTATTTTTAGTATTTTTATAATATTTATTATGCCAAAGTGGTACTTAAAGTTGAAATAGTAAGGTTAACTAAAATTTTAATAACTTTTTTGATTTTATGTTTTTGGAAAAATGAATTATATGACATCAATCTAATAGAATTTCCTTCAAAATAATAAAAAAAATTCAAAAAAGTGAAAATTTCACCAAAGTATAGTGGCCGTACATCAAAGGTTTCTAAAATGTACCTTATAGTCAGTTAAAAATTAATTAAAAAAATCAATAAAAAAAATAAAAAATGTTCTCATCAATATTTGATGTTTAAGGTACCTTTCCCCAGAAGGATTTACAAAAATTCATTTATTTAATTCAAAATAGGATGGCCGTACACGTGTGCAGTATGGTCCTAAAAAATGCATTTTGAAAAATGGGTTTTTTAAACATGCCTACTAAAATGTATTTTCTACCATGTGGGTATTCAAAATAACTACATATTTGAAAATTAGACTCTCAGCACTACATTTTCTATTAGTGGATTTTTTTGAGATTCAATCTCTAAGTGCCTCAAATTGTGACATCAATTGACAGAAAACTTAAAAAAAGGGAAAACACTTCCACTTTTTGCCCAAAAGTGGGACTCAACTTCTTGCAGCCACCCATCTGTAAGTATATATATATATATACATCTCTGTGTGCAATAATTAGATATTTTAATATATGACTGATGCTACATATTCAACACTCCCTCTTAGAGAGGGAGGCTATAATTATCTCACAAAATGGTGATCAATCTCACACTAGCATCATTAAGATGCTTATCAATACATATGTCCTAGAAGGATGTAATGTTGGAGATTTACTTCTGGCAGCTAGTTGATTGTATGTTTGTCATTGATGACAACATATAATATACAACAGTGATCTGTATGTACTTATTAGAATGATGATACCAAGCCTTGTGTGGTTATATTCATGTTGTAGACATGCTATTGATGTTTTGTTCATACATGTAGACTTAGATATGATGTTTCAGTTATGTTGTGTAATTCTGTTATGTGGCAGTTACAGTTTTTGATATGTGTTTGTACAGAGCTGATGTTTTTCATTGGTTCTTGAGTTGCGCCTATCTTTGTGATATGTGTGTGTATATTCAAGATTAGTTATGAGTTAAAGATAGTTATCCAAAGGCACCAAATGTGTTTCAGCAAGATTGCAAAGTTAGAGGTAATTTGGTGTGGCCGACTTAGTGAAGCATCGCATCTATTCAGTTTATATTGCACAGTTGTAATTATGCTTGTGTGATTAGTAAAGCCGACAAGGATGTTATGAAGAGTTGTCTAATAGGTCCCATGATCTCATATGTTGAGGAAGATACTTGTAGAAAGTCATTTGTGGAACGCTAAGTGTGAATGAGAAGATAAGAGACAGAAAATGTATAGAGCAGAATATCAGTTGTGTTTCATTCATCAAGGATCTATGTGAAGAAGAAGTGAAAGATTACAATACACTTGAACTGATCAAGACAACATGTCTACTCTACAGTTCATCATCAGATATAGTGCATATCTATTCCTCAGAAGGTTGTAGCCTTCACCATTAAAGCAGTGAGCTTTTGGACAGTGAGTCCTCACCCTTAACCGGGTTATTTGTAAAAGACTCCTAACAGGGTTCGACCCTTAACCATGTCACTATACTTATTGCATTGTAAAGAACAACTCCTAACAGTGTTGCAAGATCTTCTAACAGGGATCATTATAAACAAGTATAGTTTATTGTGGGATATGGAGACTTAACACAGTGGATAAAAAGAATATGCCTCAGTGGATATGGAGAATTAACACAGACCGTTCATCTCAAGTCAAATCTAACAATGGTTGGGAATTCTCTGAATAAACCCTGCAATTTAAAAATCTTCTAGCGACACTGAGTTTCTACAGTCACGAGGTCTCCTGATCAAACTTGAGTTATATGTCAGTTTTAGTGTTAGTGTTTTCGCCTAGTTGTGAAAGAAATCAAGGGTTAAGTTAAGCATCATGAGACTTGGCAACAACCACAGGATGAAAAGAGATCCAATGATAGTCACGAGGTCTCCATAAAAGTTTGAAAATTCAAAAGTGATCCGACGATTAGGAGACAAAATGATAGGTTGAGAAATGTGTTCATCAATCACATAGTCTCTAATGAAAATGCAAAGTAAAAAATACACCTGGAAACTTGGAGATAGTAGTCATGAATTCTTGTGAAAAATTAGGGTTTGCTTTGAAGATCTGGAGACTTGGCACCGACCGTTAGATGTAGAAAAAAGGAAGATCAATGGTAGTCGGGTTATCCCCAAATGAAAATAATAAAGGTAAAATATACAGTGGTTAAGAGATAAAGGTATTTATCACATGGTCTACAAATAAACCATGAGTTCAAAGATTTGTTTGGTGACAAAGAGATATAGCAGTTGCCAAGTCTCCGAAAGTAAACCAAGGTTAGTTAGTAGGTGGTTTAGTCACGGTGTCTTTGAAAGAATATGGGTTAAGTGAACTCATCAAGTGATAAGGAGACAACCGTTGATCAGAAGGAAGATCCAACGACAGTCGCTAAGTCTCGATATGAAACCATAGTTAAAGTAAACATTCAATGAAACTAATATTACACACTCGCAAGGTCGCTAGAAGCAAAACTAGAGTTAAAATAAATACTTTTTCTCAGTGCCAGGATGTACAGTTGCCAACCAATAGAAATTCAGAAAGTTATGACAAGTGTATTAAAGGGTAGGTGAGCTGTATGAGAAATAGCCAATCAGATCATAATTGGATCCTATTTTGAATATAATATGGTTTTTATCAGAAAATACTCATGCATATTTGATCTCCTATCACTTTCAGAGGCTACGACTAGAAGAAAAATTGATTTCACAGCATGAGAAATTGAAGCCAGAAGTGATAGAATTGCAATTATGTGAATAATGCATTGATGATTTAGAGATAAATAGGGGTAACCGTTAATCATTGCTTCTTACCAAGAGTTCATTGTTTTCAGAGCAAGAATTTGCTAAGTTATCAGTGTGAACAGAAAGCAAAGTTTTTCACATTCACAGAGTAAAAGAAGCCACTTTTCAACTTAGAATTTGAGGAATTCAAGTGGTTATCAATTCTCCAGAACAGATTGAGTGATTAACAGTTGAAATTGTGTGATTTGGAGAATATATTTGTCTCAATATCGGTGAGATAAATTGGAACATAACAAGATGAATCAGGCAATGAGTGTAGCTTCCACTAGTGGAAGAAGTGGTGATGTTGAAGATGACATGAGAGGGAAGCACTATTATTCTAAAGAATTCATCTCTCTGTTGCCAGGATCAAGTGAAAATAGAAAGGTAAGTGATGATACTCTCATTGGTGATTTTCATTTCATTAGGGATGCTAAAACTCCAGGCTCATCCAGTTATTACCTTTTCAATTACTTCTATAATAATAGTGATGAAGCTATGCCCATTTCAAACCCATGGACCTGTGGAGTAGCCAAATTAATAGTCCCTAGCATCTTTGTAGATGCTGATTTTATCTTAGAAATGGCCAGTAGATATGATGCCCTAACCAAAACAATAAAAAGGGATGAAAGGAAACTCCTAGTAACCCTAGATAGGAACTTGTTTATGAAAGCATTCAATGTATACCATCCAATGGCCACAGGGATCAATTTGAAGAGTTTAGAGAATAGATATACTAGAGAGTCTAGCATTGCTTAAAAATTGATCCAAGAACATCATGTGCCAATGAGAATGAAGAATTATATAGCACCCATCCTAGGGACTACCCCATACTACTACAAGGACCTAAATTTCTACATAAAGTATATATCCTATGCATTGTGCAGAGTGTTAGGAAAGGATGGGGGACCTGAGAGAATCACCTCAAACATCCTTATGATGCTCCTAGATATGCAGAGCCCTCATACTAGTACCAATTATGATTATATTTGATATATAATCGATAAAATGCATCAAGGATTTATTGATATCCAGAACAAGAAGGATAACCCTAGATTCATGCATTATTCCATTTTAATGCATTTAATTTTATACTACAACTTTCCTATTATGAACTGTCAGTATTTGAGGCCTCAGAGGTTTCACCAGAACCAGGCCAACCCCATTCAATTTTGGTTGAGAGTGTGGAACTACACCTCAAGGGGACAAGAATTTTGTGATTTTGAAAATTGGATAGTATATTCAATACTTAAATGCCTAGGTGTAAACAAGACAAGGCTACTAGTGAAGGTGCTACAACTGCCAAGGCCATGCCAGTATGTTGATAAGTGGCCGGGAGACCACAACTAGGGAGACTTCTATTATGAGAAGCATTTTACATTGATAAGGGTGTATGGTTGCACTCACCCACCCCATGTTCTACCATTCCATGTGCCACCCAGGATTGCAACAATGGAATTTGTCAGATAGCTAATTTTGACAGACAAGGAGCACCTTGCTCCTCACAGAAATGGTACATTTACCCCAATATAGTTTAGGGTCTACAATTTTACAATTTGTAAAAGGGAATTAGATCCAGTAAATAATTGGATGAGTCATTACAGAATGAATGTATCCCTCTACAATTACATAGATACAAAAGGCTTCATATTGAGTGCCAAGAAGTTGTTGACACCCACCATTCCTTACACAAAAGACCATGAGGAATGCATGGAAGAAGACCTCATAAGAAATATACTGGAGGATGAGGAGGTTGATAAGAGGGATGATAAATTTAATGAGTTAATGGACTTAGAGAGACAAGTAAAGAGAAAAGGCATCTCTTTTGGGGGTTTCTTCCCAGATTTTCCATACTTGAAAAGGCTTGATGCCATGACTGAGTCCCATACTCTGTTATGCAATCAAATGGAAGATGCACGAGTAGTGCCAAAAAAATGCCATAAAGGGAACTCATCATCAGAATATGATGAGGAAAGTGATGAAGAGTATTTAGTACCTAGCTCCCCTCCAGTAAACCAAGCATTTGTCAAAGAACAGGCAACTGAGGGTGAAAACATAATTGATCTAATAGAGGTCCCAAAAACTAAGGTCACTAATGAGCCCCCACTAAAAAGACAAAGAGTTGAAACATGGGAGTCATCATAGAAGAAAGAGAAGAAGAAATACAAAATTGGTGCTCTTATTACTGGTAACAGAGCCTATGACCATCAGTCGAGAAAATAGATAAGAGCAGGGAAGAAGCTGCAAAAAGATGAAGAAGAGGAAATAGAGTTACCTCTCATGACCTGTACTGATGAAAGATTGATATATCAAGATCAATTTCTAAAGGATGACAATTTAATCAAGGCCAAGGAGTTCAAAGAGTTCATCTAGAACAAACAACAACAGGTTGGGGCACAAATGGAAT
This sequence comes from Thuja plicata, assembly GCA_018584345.1. NCBI lineage: Eukaryota > Viridiplantae > Streptophyta > Pinopsida > Cupressales > Cupressaceae > Thuja > Thuja plicata. The sequence goes on from MU227009.1 coordinate 899,981, forward strand.
TGGCAGGTGGTGATCCAGTGACCAGTGAGGCTCTACATACATTGCTGGATTATGATCCTGAATCAGAGAAAATCACACCAGAGGAGGCAAGACAACTGACAAAATCTAGTGGGATGTTGTTGGTAGAAGGGTGGGATTTGGCCTCTTCTTTCATTATAGATTGAATAAGGAAACAACCTAATGTAAATCTATCATAAGAGACATAGGTTGGAGAAATGATCAGAGGATTTGGATACAATCCAAAGTCCCAAGCCTTAGCAATGTGGAGCCTAGCTCCAAAAGATCAGAAGCCATCCCTAATAAACATTCAAGAGAAAATGGAAGGAAAAAAGATTATCTGGTCAGTCCAAAATACAAGAGACTTGGAGATTTCCCAAGTGCTCACCCATTTTTCTCAATTGAATGAGGCCAAGGCTGTCCAAATGTCTAAAAAATTTAAGAAGCTCACTAGTGAAACTAGTGATATAGTCAAAGACAGGGAGCTATCTCTAATCAAGATCAAATCACAAGAGAAGCTGATAGTAGAGCTTACACAAAGACTACTTGATATGTCTGAAGTTGCCCCTACAGAGCCCAAAGAGGTTAAAGATGCAGAGATACAAACAGATGAAATAGAGCATGCTACAGTAGAAATAGGGTAGGGTACAGATGAGCACAATGAAGTTATTTTTGGTGCACTAACATAAATTTTGCAGCATAGGGTAGATATAATAAGAGATAATATTGACATAGTATATGGAGCCTATGACAAATTTCCAGGCCTGAAAGTAGAGGTAAACAATTTTGTCTCAATTTTGAACCCTTATTATGCAACTTGGTCTGGGAGAACAACATTGTTTGAAAGGTTGGCATCTTTGCAACCACTTAGGTCAGACCTACCAGAGATAGCAACCCAGGTTGGGGTTGAGATAGAAAAGATAGGAGCCACCTTTTCCTTTTTCAAAGGAAAGGCTAATCAGATAGAGGTGAGGTTGAACATGTTTGGACCTAGCTATAATAAATTTGTGCCTCCAATCAAATCAGAGGACAATCAGATCAAGCCACTAGGAGTATGGGGTTCAAAATTTGACACTGTGTTACCTAGTAAAGAGGTATATGTTTTTGACAAGGGAGAACCAAATATGCAAAGATACAACAAGGTTCTAGATGAAGCATTTAAGGCAGAAACAAATTTTAATAAGTTTATCACAGATGTCAAGAGTATTATCGATGCCAGATGGGAGAGACAAAAGACCCAATCGGAGAACATACAAAGCTTTGAATGGCTGAAAGAAGAATATGTTACTGCATGTGACATATTAACAAATCCCAAGAAGAAAAATCCTATCACTGTTGACCTAGACATCATGGATGAAGAATAGGATGACACATGACACCTGTTCTTTGAGCACAAGAAGGTTAGCAATAAAACTTGACTAGTGTAAGTTAGCTTGTATTGGCGGTCACTAGGTCTCATTGCAAATATCAGATGCTATCATGAACATATACAGACAAAGGCACCAAAGACCACAAGAAGACAAAGAATAAATTAGATCTTATTCTTCATTTTTGTCCATCCACCGCTTGGTTCTTTCCTGTCTTTTGTCCTTTTTGTATTTTAGGGTTAGGTTTTAAAACCATCTGAAGCTTGTAGTATCCTTACTTATTAAATATTCCAAGATGGTTTTAGCCTATATATAGAGCTTATTGTAACATTTTAAAGATGATTGAATAGAATTACAAGTCAGACTACTAAAATTTGTCCGAGCCTCTATACTTTTTTGTCTATCTGAATGTATTTGAAGCATTAAGACATTAATTTAATATATTGCAATCTATGTTTTACATCTTGGTTGTCTCTTTTCATTTCTATTACAATTATTGTATGTTTACTTGTAAGGCACTTAGACATAATGATCACAAGGTGATTGTGCAATCGTTTGTGAGCTCCTTCAAGGAAGGATTAATTATTTCAAATGACCCCAAAGAACTTAGCATTAATTTAAGGATTTGATGACAGAGTTATAGAACTAGAGGATAATTTGTAAGGTATTTTATCTTTGTTACAAGTATTTCATTAATCACCTTATTGTGGATTTATACCAGATATTGACTCTATAGCCCATAGGATTAGGCACTGGTTTATAGTTGGTCAAGTAATTGTTCATTATCCAATATTTTAAATTACTCAATCATTCAAACACCAATCATATATTCAATTCAAGTAATTGTATTTAAAGAATACAGCTCAGTCTGCTGATTCCTTGAAGAGAGGATCATTAGGTTAACCCTCCTAAAATCAAAAGGAAGAAGGATGAGAATCCTTATTGCATTACTATTTGCTATTGTCAAAATACTAGTTTGGCTCATTAAGCTCTGTATCAGGTTATTCATAGTCATTTTCATAGTTAACTACTTATTGATACATTAAAAGACATTCAGCAAGTTAGTAAGAAGAGATAATCCACTATAAAGATACTGTCAATCAGTAATCATTCATAGGTAATACCTGCCTGAGTCAGTGGATCTCAAAAAAGAAGGAGGAGGTAATAGTTTCCCCATATATTATCAAAATGCTCATCAATTAGGTATTTCTCTTGCTTGAATCAGTTATTTCAAAATTGGGAGTCATAGAGTTAAAACAAAAATTCATGCATTTTGAGGTTCAGCAAGAAAAAAGACCTAACAGAGGGTCCATGTATAACAAATTAGAAAATATCTATAAAGATTGAGTTTTCCAAAGACCATTGCATTAGGGCCCAAAATCTCTACCAACCCCTACCAAGCTCTTCAAGAACTCCTTTGGCTTCTTAAAACTTTTCTACAATTCACTTGACCTTATTCTTTGCACTTGGTGTGGACAAAAGTCTACAACACAACTTCACTCCATTTCACATAGACCCGTCTAGTGTTGGTCATAACTTTTGAATCTAAAATGTTCTTTCCAATCACTTTAGTGATAATTTTCACAATTTGTTTATCACCAACATATCCAAAATTTAAAAAAATCCAATTGTGTATTTGTGACATATGGTCCCTGTACTGAGAATGTATTTTATGAGACAACCACACATTCACCATCAATAAACTACTCTCTTACATTTGCAGTCTGACTTTGATACAATGTTAAGTTTTAGGATCACTGCAAATGTAATAACGCTCTCTATATTCTCTGTGTGTTTCAAATGAAGCAATCTCTCTTACATTTATATTGAGGATGAGGCAAGGAGAGACAGGTCCATTTATTATTATGTGATTAATATAATGATGACTGATTATGTAACTATGCCTTTAGAGAGGCATGTCCTTGGAAATGCCTCTTCCCATTAATTATAATTTAATCAATCTTATAATGTTTCATCAATAAATTATTAATTTAGAATAATATAATAGATTAATATTGAATATTAAATTTCATATGAATAATAATAATATAACATATATAATATATTATTATCAATCAACATATATTATATGTATTCTAAATGATCATATGACTAAAGCTACAAACATTAACATTTTCAACTGAATTTTTCACAAATCGTCTGACTGTACTTTTTCTTCCCAGATCTGATTTGACAACTCTGTAACCTATTGTTGCACATAGAAAAAATGGGGAAGAAGGCTGAAAAAGGGTTTACCTTGGTAAAAACTCTATTTAGGAATAAACCTTGAAATGAAATAAAATAAAGGAAAGTGTGTTGTCATGTAGCAAAGCCTAGAACTAGAAAATGAAGCATAGCATACCTTGTAGATGCAAATACTTATTTGAATGTAATCAAATATGTTAATGCAATTTAACTTTGGCTAAACAAAAAACCAAAAGGAAATCATGTAAGACAAAACTGTTGGCTTTGGCATGTTTGTCATGATGTCAAAAGGTATTTGTGTAAGAAGTTAGATACTCATAAAGAAGACTACGTTGTTGGTTAGGGATTTGATATATCTATATCTGATGTGACTAGTGTGGCCTTAAGAAATTCTCGGTGGTGTCTATATCTGATGTGATTTGAATTCTATTTAAGGGGTTGGTGCTCCTTGTTGGAAATATATTATATGCAATGTGACTGAGAGGAGGGAGGGTAAATCAAGAACCAATAAAACTTACTGTTCTTTAACCTCAATTAGATTATCTAATCTTATTGCATGCATAGAAAAGAAGTAATAATTCATAACACATAACACAGTATTTGGTTACCTAGAAACCTTCCAAATAGAAAGTAAAATTGGGGTGGGGATGGTACCCACAAGATTTTGTACTGCAGTGTAAATTTAGCCTGTTAGAGCTTACATTGACCACTTCTGATGGCCTTCCTTGTTAGGAGCAATAAGGACCATTAGGAGTAATAAGGACTGTTAGGAGCAATAAGGACTGTTAGGTCCACCTTGTTAAAGGATTTGATACAATACAATAAGTAATGAAACTTTGTTAGGAGATTTAAAAAGGACTGTTAGGTCCACCTGGTTAGAAGATTTTTCTGATCCACTTGTTAGAATGAACCAGTAGATGATCTTCTTAGGCAAGTCTGATTTGCTGAATAAGATCCTTTGATTTATAACTAATCACCTGATTGTGATGGATGAGTCTCTTCTATACTTTATACTTCTGCAATCTTCTAATTAATATGCCACTTCATATTTGCATATACACTTCTACTACATATTTTTCTATTCCATATTTTGGATAAACAAAATCTCTTATATATCTTATCCAAAAATAAATAACTTCATAAGTCGGCATCCATTAGACATAATTATATAAAAAAATATATGAAAAGTCGGCCCAATACTGTCACTCGGGTCCAGAAGTCTACTCGGGTGATAAACTGACACTTGGGCAATATGATGATCACTCAGGCGATAGTGGTTACTCAGGAAATACTGATCACTCGGGCGATGCTGGTCACTCGAGTCACACTGATCACTCGGGTGATACTGATCACTCGGGTCACACTAATCACTCAAGCAATACTGGATGACTAAGTGTTTTGACACTAATTGACAACATGTCTTTCCATAAGGTCTACAATCTCCCCCTTTGGCATTAGTGACAAAAACACTTATCATTGTACTCTATATCTGATAGGTCAAAACTCCCCCTTACCATCTGCTCAGTTTTTGATACCTGCTCTATTGCTTGGGTCCAACTGACTCCTTTTTTTAATTTTCCAAAATTGTTTTTATAATGTATATCTTCTTCTCTACACATCTGTATATGTATTTCCTCTATGTATATACAATGACCTTTCCCCCTTGTTTTTGACAAAAATGCTAAACTATATCTACAAGGTAATTCCAAAGTAGGATAGGAAATCACAATGTACCTTCAAAATTTGAGAGACAGTGTTATCCCAATTGTCTTGTAGCACCTTCATAATGTACAATTCTATCTGTAGCTCGGCTGACAACTCTATCGTAAGTTCTACAACTGAGAAATTATTGTCATGAATGAGTTTCTTGGCATGTGTGATGCATTTCTGCATTGCATCCAAGTGTGGTAGGAGTTGGCTTTGGATGGCTGAAAGAGACTCTCTATTCCTTGCTTCTTCTCTCAGTAACTTAGCCTGTAGATTAGTCAGATATTTGATCTTCAAAAAGTGTGCTAATCTTGTGCTTGGATCAAGTACCAACTATTTTGCACTTTCCTTCAGATCTGCATCAATCTTTACTAACTTATTCTTTATCTCCATTGTAAAGTTAGAAGTATCACTTAAATTTATAAATAGTGCTACTACATCAGTCACGATGGTTTCTAGAGTGATAATAACATTGACTAGTTGCACCTGGTCAATTGCAATCTTCTTTGCAACATTCTCTAGAATCTTGTTTTTAAAATTTCTTTCTGCTTTCTCAAGTAGCTTCTCTTAACCATTTAAGTCTGTATTAAACTTATGGACTAAGTCAACAAGTTGGGCCATAATGAATTCATTCTCATTGACTCAATCTGAAGTCTATCTTGGAATATGCCTTTTATATCTTCAAGCACTTTGTTTCTCTTTTTCTCTTCTTGGAGCTTCTTTTGGATTGATTTGTTCTTCCATAGCTCTCCAAGTATATCCATTTGTTCTACAAACAAGTTGGAAAGATCACAATTTGGAATCAAAATGTCCTTTTCAAGGTCAATCTCATCAGTATTCACTTCCTTCTCTTTACCTTTGATCTTGGGATTAGGTGAAGGAACAATTTCCTTACCTTTTCCATCCTCAACTTGTACCTCAGTATTCAATTGAATTAGGTCATTGACCTTTACTATACCAATTATTGAATCAAAGTTAACTGAAGAATCAATACTGCCTGAAGAAACATTTACCTTGTCCATCTGTAACTCGGTTGTGATTGGCCCAGTAATATGTGGAGCCTATTGCTCGGTTCCTATTTATTATGATTTGGATTCTGTGACCTTATCCTTGCTCGGAGACAATATGTTCTGGATAGGTCACTGGGGCAAGGATTCCATCACTTCAACTGCAATCTTCTCGGCATTAGACTCTTCAATTATCTGTACCTCGGGTAATGTATCATCATTGGTCTGTTCTAGAGGATCTATGCTTAGTGCTTCTTCCTTATCATCTTCCTTGATTTCAAATATATATTTCCACACCGTTGTGGCATGCTGCACTACATATTCTATCTTTTTGTTCAGTATCTAGAAGGTTCTAAATCCGGGAGTATGATTGTTTTCAAATCTGGTCAGTGCCTCTTTTATTTCTTTGTTTTTCATTGCAGGCATGAATTCCCTTAAGGTCTGTTCCCTTATGTCTTTTTAAGTTCATACTACATTGAACCAGGGAATAGATACTGCTTTGAACAAATGTTTAGTCATATGGTTTTTCAACTCGGAAGGGTCATATTTCCATTTAGCCATTTTCTCCACAACTGCTTCCTCTATCTTCTTCTATTCCTCCTTAGTCCTTGAAGCATAATTCAATGACTTAAGAGAACTCATACTACTACCTCCTTTCAGATCTTCAGTTTTCTGCTCAAGTGTAGGTGGTGGTTTCTTGAAGACAATTGTATCAACTTCTTCTTCTTCTTCTTCATCATCATCATCTTTACCCAATACAAGTCTCCTTCTTGATCTCCTTGGTTTTCTGGTAGTGAAGATAGGCGTAGGGGCCTTAGGTGTTCTCTTGAGAGCTAGCCTCTTTTTCTTCTTAAGAGGCTCTACTTCTACCTCTTCCTCTCCCTCTTCAGATATGTCATCTTCTATCTTAACTATATCCTTTTTACTCTTAGTGATAGAAGGAGAGTCTGAAGTCTTTCCATACTTATTTCCAAACTGTTCCATCCTTTTCTTTCCTCTTTTCAGAATTTTAGGAATCTCTATCTCTATAGATATCATGCTTTTTGCTTCTTCATAGGTAGCAAAGTAAGGTTCCTTGGGATTGACAGGTTCATTCACAAGAGCCTCAATTATGTTCTTAGTCTCATCTATGTTAGTCTCGTATGCAAGAGGTTTCACCCATGCAACCCTAGGCTTTACAACTTGTATGTAAACCTTATCACAGTCAAATAGGAAACAAATATTATCTTATAATTTTCAACTAGTTGTTTAGGAATCCTATATCTACTCTGCATCTTCTATCTGAATTTCTCAAAATATCCATCCATGATATTCTCAAAATTATCTCCTAACTCAGCTATGAATTCATCATACTTTCATTTGTTTGCCTTTCAGTGTTGAGATCATTCTGCAGTCTTTCATTTTCTGTTCTTAGGTTGACAACTTCTTGATTTACATTATTGAGTTGATTTTCCAAATCTACTTACTGGAGTGACAAACGATGGATTTCATTTTCTTTTTCTTCTAATCTTGTACTCAGCAATCTTTTATCATCTTGTGCCAAATTTCTGTCATCTTCTGCTTGATTCTTTTGTTCTGACTTCACATAATATGACTGAATGAACTTCTTGTTCTCTTTTCAACTTTCTAACTTCTTCATGTAGATTGAGATTCTTTGTAAGCAAGTCTTCAATGGATGCATCAGCTTCTTCAGAACTTTTGTCTTTGCAAAAAATTTCAATTCTTTCTTCTATGTAATTCATGTCATTCATTTGTACTGCTAAATATTTTCTTCTTTTTAGAGAAAGAGAGAGCTGCTCTTTGAGTTTCTTGATCTGATCCACGGCCATTTGTAGATCTATCTTTTCATTTTCAATGGCTTTATCTAGTCTGTATATTTCCATTGCCTCTGATATTTTCTCAAGATGTTAAACCTCTGTAGAGAGAACCTTTAGCTTTGATACCAATTGTTGGAAATATATTATATGCAATATGACTGGGGGGGGGTGAATCAAGAACCAATAAAACTTATTGTTCTTTAACCTCAATTAGATTATCTAATCTGATTGCATGCATAGAAAAGAAGTAATAATTCATAACACATAGCACTGTATTTGGTTACCCATAAACCTTCCAAATAGAAAGTAAAACTGGGGTCTGGATGGTACCCACATGATTTAGTACTGTAGTATAAATTTAACCTGTTAGAGCTTACATTGACCACTTGTGATGGCTTGCCCTGTTAGGAGCAATAAGGACTGTTAGGTCCACCTTGTTAAAGGATTTGATACAATACAATAAATAATGCAACTCTGTTAGGATATTTACAAAAGACTGTTAGGTCCACCTGGTTAGATGATTTTTCTGATCCACCTGTTAGAATGAACTAGTAGATGATCTGCTTAGGCAACTATGATTTTCTTAATAACATCCTTTGATTTATAACTAATCACCTGACTGTGATGGATGAGTCTCTCCTGTACTTTATACTTCTGCATCTACTAATTAATATGCCACTTCATATTTGCATATACACTTCTGCTACATATTTTTCTATTCCATATTTTGGATAAGCAAAATGTCTTAGATATATATATCTTATCCAAAAACAAATAACTTTATAAGTCGACTTCCATTAGACATAATGATTTAAAACAATATATGTAAAGTCGGCCAATACTTTCACTCGGGTCCAGAAGTCTACTTGGGTGATAAATTGATACTCGGGCAATATGTTGATCACTTGGGCGATACTGGTTACTCGGGCAATATTGATCACTCAGGCGATGCTGGTTACTCGGGTCACACTGGTCACTCGAGTGGGTGCTCTAAACATTTACCATTAAGACTTAATAAAAAGACAATCTTAAAGTGGTTATTTATCCTTAGGGTTTTTCCACTATAAAACATTGTGTCAAATGGTTAAATGTGTGCATATGCTTTATTGTTTATGATATCTTATATCTATTGCACATACATCCAATGTTGTTGATATTATCATGTGATTTGATTCATATACTAATGGTTTAAAGTTAACTTGGTTTAAATGATTAAGAATACTCTTGTTTTATAAATCACTGATTCAACTCCCCTTCTCAATGATCCTAGTATTCCAACAAAAACCTCATGGAGTAGATGTTGTAATTCGCCAGAATGTTTGATTAAGGAGAAATAAGGAGGAGACTTGAATGGATGTGGATCTCCTTCCTTGATAGATAAATCTTTTTCTTAGCCTCTAATGGGGAAATAAGCTAGATCAATGGAATAAAAAGACAATGATTTTCTTGAGAAGAATGAAGACTTGAATGCTTGAGCTTGATGGCTCTTGATTTGCTTGATTTGCATTCTTACACTTAATAGGTTCATTGACAACAATTGTTGCTCTTGTAAAATATTTATCATGAATGCTAACAATGGATAATGGATGCCAAAATGAGGAGAGATAGGGGATTTATATACATCCCACATCATTTAGAGGGTTTATAATTAAGCAGGTTGACCACGAGACTAGATCTCCCCCCAAGTTTAGACATGGGTCTCTAGGCCAAATTTGAGCTCCATTCTCTTGGAACATGTCACCAGTGGTGACATGTCCTAGGAAGATGTTTCCAATGGAAATATGTACCTGGGAGAATAAGCCTAGATTTTATCTGGGTGCAAGAGATATAGGGTATGTACAAGATTTCTAATTACAACTCATTCTGGGGTAGGAGCAGATCACGAAGGCCAAAAGTAAGTATATAGGGCCTAGGTGAGGAAATGAATTATGGGATTGGAGGAAAAAGATAGAAACACACCTATAAAAAAGGGCCGACCTCTAGTTTAAGAAAGATTGAAAGGAATGGAGGACCCATACTTGAATTTAGGTATCATTTAAGTTCCATATGAGGTCCTACCATTGAAGACACACTAAAGTAGGCACCAAATAATCCTTAAATTGTACACAAATTAGGTGCTTACAATTTAGGACGATACACACAATATTATTTTTCCTAGGCTTTCATCCTTGTCTTTAAAATAAGATTTAATTTACTGCATATTGTATTGGTTTTATTTTTGTATTTGATGATTCCTTTAGATTCATAGAAATTTCTATTTCTTCTCTTTTGTGGAAGGTTGTTTTAAGTTACAAATTATCCTTGGGTTTTAGTGGGGTTGATATACACCTCTTACAACTTCTACTCATCTAAATGTTTACAAGGAAGAGGGGTTATGACCTTTTCATGTTTATTGTGAGAAATGACACTATAGCATTTGGTTGCGTGGTAAAGAATTTACACGAAGTCATATTTACCCACACTTTGCAACCTTAGAGATGTAGAATGTGAATTATATAACTAGAGAATAATGGTGATATTATAATGATACAAACATTGGAGATGATGGACATATAGTATGGAAAGATTGTCCCATCTACGCTAGGATCTACCATTGACTTTCTAATGTATTTAAAAATACTTATTGTGCATTGTCGTAAATGATTTTAAATCTAATAATCAAACCTCTAATTATATTACAAACTTAGTTATGATGCATGAATAGATACTCAACATGCTTACACTCAATTAAGTGTACTTCTTCAACTATCATAAAATGAAACTTGTATGTATTGATGATTCATTATAATGAAATTACACTTACAATTGAGCTATCGTATATTCTTAATTGTTATGTGAAAGAAAACTTTTATGGTGATTGCCTCTAGATTCGATTGAGTGTTAGTTTTTACATCAATGTTTCAAATCAAACTTTGTGATCTACCGTCAAGATGAATTAGTGCTAATGGAGTAAGAATCTTAATAGTGAATTAGTATTGACACAATAAGAATCATGGATCATAGAGTGATCCGAAACACTGATTTAAAAAACTAACACAATCAAATCCAGAAACAGTTATCATAATTTTACGAATAGTATAAAATTGATATATTGAATTAGTTAAAATAAACTTAATTTATTAAAACTCAGTTAAGAATATATAATCCTTTTGCACTATGATTCAACACTTAATATATTAGGAAGTCAACCTTACAGTAAGAAATAGAAATAATCATGTAATAGAAATAATCATGTTATAATTTTGATGAAAAAGGAAACTATATATATATGTACATGTATATGACAGCAAAGATGATACGTCCGATGTACACGAGCTGCGTGTCCATAATCTGTGTTCTATGTTCTAACAAAATAGCAGCAGCATAGGTCTATTTATAAGCTGCAACAAAAGTGCATTAGAACTAGTGATGAGACTGAAGGGCAGATAACACAAGGCGAAAGCTGTGAACGTCACAGGGAATGTTGAGCAACCCCATCTGCTGAAATCCATATTCTTCTGCAGACATGGCCAGAAGAGAGCGTATCATGGGATGCTTCAAATAATGCATGGGCACAAAAAAAGGTTCTTTCTCTTTCCCAACATACACAGAAAAACAGCCTTTGGGAATCATATTCTTATCTTCATCTTGCTCACTTTCACTGCCCAGCAAGAAATATCTCATGCTTCCTGCATCCATTTTTAGAACCCCTAATAAATTGAATACCTTCCTTCTAAAGCTCTCCATCATATTTGTGTGCTCTAAGCTATTTTAAAGGGATTTTAAGGATTATTTATGTACTCAGTAAACATTGATTGCCTGTGGACTTCTCATAGGTTAAGCATTAACGAAGGCTATTTAGAAAACGAAGCGTAACAGTTTGTTTAAGCATGATTTAGAAGGCTGGTTGACTTTTATCTTTTCAAGAGACGTGGGCTTAAAGACTTTTTGTCTTTAATAGTAAATTCAATACTTAAGATACACGGTATGTAGACTTTTTTATCTGATCAGCCGGCTGAAAGAAACCCTATTATCCAGTTCGGTTTCAATTTGTTCTTAGTCTATTCCTGATGTTTAAAGGTTCTTAAAAAATTTGTTAGAGATTAAGTTTTGGTGAGTACAAGGCTTCAACATCGTAAGAGATGGGGTCAGGGTCTTAATCCTAAATCCTAAACTCTAAGCCCTTAGTTCTTAGTCAAAGACGTTCAGCTTAAGACTCTTACTCTTATATAAAGTAGCCAAAACTACTGTGAATAAAAAACCCTCTATAAATAAAAAATAATTCAACACAAGTGATTTTGTGTATCTCATAATAGACTTTTCTATCCTACAAATTCACTGATAGATTTAGCCATTTATATTTTTCCTCTTTTTAATATATGAGAAGAATACTGCTAGTTTTCTAATACCTTGATCACATAGAGAGGGTGATTATTATGCATTAGGATGGTGTGAGTTTGAGCTTGTTAACCATGACGTATGAAAATAAAACTCATTTTGATAAAATAGACCAGCCTTAAACATCACACATTAAGAAAAAAATTAAGTGTCTATAACAGAAAGATAAAATGATGTTTTTCCTTTCTATATGGCTTGTCAACTTTGGCTAATTCCTTTTAAGTAAATAATAGACTCACTTTCACCAAATGAATTGTATAATTTATTATTGCAGTTGACATATCACTTTCTGAGTTCAGCTCTTCATTGTTTATGGCCTAACATTGTGTTTATTCCCGACTGTTGTAAGTCTTTTCATACGAAATAAGCGACAAAAGCAAGCCGACCACTCTGCATGACGTCGTTTTCATTAGCCTCTTTGTGGTTTTATACTTGTATTAATAGCTCTTTGACAGTCTGTTTCGATTTGCTATCATTACAGATTTCAAAGTTTTAAAGTTTTTTTTATCTTTGCACATTCTTGGAATTGATTTGCTACCATGACGTGAGAGCTTGCCTTATGTACAATTTTACGGATTTTTAGGCTGGCCTTCGACTTGCTTTTGCAACATTTTCACAGTGATCTTACCAATAATTGTGTTTTTAGGGCAGAATTTAAGGTTTTAAATATGGTCTTGTCTCTCTTTTTATATTTTTTTGGTTTTAAATTACAAAGAGCGTGACGTTCAAACCAGAATAAATGTTCCTCAAAATTATGATGAAGTGACGATGATGTTGATTTTATTTGTTAGCAGTATATGATTTAGTTTGATAAATTATTATGGTGTCATATTCTTTTGAACAATTTCTTACGGCTTCGAATAAATCTGTTTAGAAAATTTATGGCATCAAACTATGAATTTGTGTTTTTCATTTGAATTCAAGGAGCCACAAATAGATTCTGTGCTATATTATCTTTAAAATTCTTTTAGTATTATTCTATTATACTTACAAATTTAAGATGTAGGAAAAAGGATTAATTAAATTCTTTATTTGAGTTGTCTTCCTAAGATTCCTAATCATTATTTGATTTTTTTAAAGAAATTATGCAACCAATTTCTTTTTATTTGTCACGAGTTAGAAATAATTTTTCTCTTAATTTCTATAAACAAATATAAGTAGAAGAAGATTGGACCATATCATGAAGACATCTTTTGATATATAGGTGAGCTCCCTTTTCTTTAGACATAAGGTAAGTTTATTTGTCTACTCAATACATATCTCTTGTGTCATGTTCCTCTTAAATAAGTGATTTCCAGGCTCTTAGCCTCGAAAGCCCCAAGTGGGTAATTTTTGGAGGTCAAAAAATAGCTACTATATTTGAAATACAAACACTTGATGCCAAAACACATCAATATGTTTTCTAAAACTAGTCAATTGAAAATGTATGAAGCTTTGAATCTAAATAGCTTGCTTTTATCATGTTCAACCTGGATTTCAAATGTTGTGAATTCCATAGTATTTACTGAATCTTCTAGACGCTCCCATAGTATGCTTCATAATAATGATAACTCACATGGGGGAGAGAATCTATGCAACTCCAACTTAGTAGGTTTTTTATCATGCTAAAATATTATGCTTCATTATTATTATAATTCACATATAGGGGTGAGAGTGAGTGTAGGCAACTCTATCCCAATAAGAATTTTTACCGTGCCAAAATAACATAATCTATAGTCGCATGACCTTATTTCCATAATTACAAGAGAAAAATGGACTAGGTTCGTTTAGAACCAATATGCTCTCAACAAAACATCATTTTGGGAGGGCATCAAATGATCTAGGTCCAATTGATAGTTCATTCTATTTCTCAAACATGACTTTAAAAAATCTTATGATCATATGGATTGACCTTACAATCTGTCTTTACTTTAAATATTAGGATTTAAAGAAATTTTCCTCATTGTATGCACCCCCTTGTCTCTCTTTTAATGATTAAAATTTGAATAGATATTGATTATCTTGGTCTATTAAATAAGGATTTCCTTTTATTCATTTTATCTTATATTTAGAGGCTTTTGGATAACTTCTTACACATAAATAGACAAAAGGTCAAGATAAAGGTACTTCTATTGCTAATTCTTAATCTAAAGTTGTGAATTTTAAATTGTTGATCTATTGAAAATCCCTATATAGCCTAACCACAAGCCAAAATCTACAAACAAATCAACAACACCAATAAAGCTCTAAATCAAGTGCATGATCATGAAATAAACCAATATACCTTCCCACACATAGATAAGCTTGACTCCATTATTCTCCAATCCTTCAAGACCTTGTAGATAATAATATTTCTCTTAGCATTAAACACTAGCACAAGATGCCATTAAAAGAATAGAATACTATTGATTGATGATGTATGCAAAATATCAAGATAGAAAAATGATAGAATGTAGGAAAGAATATTCAAGTGATTGTTAGGACAAAATGAGAGGGAAAATTATTGGAGAATATTACATTATTGTTGGTTAGTTTCTAGGAAGTTATTCCCACATACAATTTTAATAAGAGAAAATAAGGCTTTGAAAAGCCACTACACTATTTAATTGTGAAACTATCAAATTTTGAATCTGATCAAATCCAATCTGAATATCTTTTTTCTGTTATTGATTTGCAATGGCATAGTCTTTTCTTGCTCTAGTTTTTTATTTTAGTATTTAAGTGGGAGGAAAGAAAATGAGAGAAGTTGTGCAGAGATCTCTATGCCTATGCATTTACTGTGTGGTTTGTTGAGTATGAAGGACAATCTCATCATGAAGCCTGATATTTACCTTTGTGCTTAAGGTTTGAAGTACTTAGATCTTTCACTGCAAACAAAATCCCTTACATATTATTGATGAAGAGAGGTGCAACATGTTTGGTAGAAAGCTATAAATTAGCAATGATGGAAATAATTTTGACAGTCGCAAATTATTGATGAAGAAGGATGAATATAAGATAATCTATTTTTTTATAATTGGAACTGAGGAGCTAAAGACTGTGTTAAGTTGCAAAATTCTGTCGAGCATAAGGAATACCAAAAACTAGAGAATATAGCTTTTGCTAGTAAACCGAGTGATAACAAAAGTTTGAAGGTATGCATGGAGGAGTCTTAACATGAAATTTGATATTATTTTGAAATTTATGAGAAACTGTTGGCATAGGAATATTCAAATTATTTACTACTGGTAGAACAAACACCACTCAAGATCTTTAAAATACTTTAACCGATTCAACTTAGTTTTGGTCAAGTAAAAAAAATAAAACAAAGGTGGAGAAGAAGGTAGAAAATGGTAGCAAACCCTATCATCGCTAGTTTTTCTTGGCAATAAAGATCTCGGAAGGACATGTAAATGGTTTCCTAACTTGTTCTATTGATCCTTTCCATACAATTTTGCATAGTGTGTGTGGAAATTAAATAAAATTCGGTGAACCCTGTAGATGTTAAATAATGTCTAGCCTTGTGTAAATCCATTAAATATGAAATGATGGCTTGTATGACAGGAGGCATAAAAAAATATCTAGAAGAATATTCAATTTTTTGTGTAAGGAAAGAGGATCATATTGGAGGTTGGAGGTAATGGAGGCTAGAGGTCTTTTATCACCTTGAGCTAGTTTCTCACTCAAGGATGATTAATTGCATGAGAAAAACCCTATTTGTGTCCTTGAATAAAAGAAGATGATTGACATAGTATTTGTCCCTTGAAGGAGTACAAGGCAATATTTCTTGTAGGTGCACTTGATGTACTTTCACATTTGGTTGGTAATTTCTACATCACTTGAGGAGGAATTAGATACACTCGGAGGAGAAATGGTCTTTCAAAGAAAATATTTCTAATGTGTAGATTTTTGGTAGGTGATTTGTACAATAGAGGAGGGATTATTTCCAAAACATTGGAGGAGGCATTAGATACACTTGGAGGAGATATGGACTTTTAGAGGAAATGTGTCTCATGTGCAACACTAGAGGAGACATTAAACACACTTAGAGGAGATGTGGAATTTTAGAGGAAATGTGTCTCTTTGTGTATGGAGGTTGGGAACAATTTATGTTGTTTCATTTTGTGCAAATGGTTACAGGTTCTATAGTTAGGAGATCCACTAATGTGGTTAGTTTGGTATTTTCTGGGTGAGCGAGGAGGATTAGTGAAGGTGCTTCATCAGTCTCCAAAAGGGTTGTATTCAACCCTTGCAATATTTCACTCTTATTAGATCAAATTAATAAGGGGATAACTTGTTGGAGAATATTACATTATTGTCAAGGTTACTTTGAATAATTAATAAAATTAGGTTGGTTAGTTTCTAGAAATTTATTCCTGTAGGAATTTATTTCACTATAATGTAAAACTATCCATTTGAATATGATTGAATCCAATCTAAATATCTTTAGTTTCTTATTGATTTGCAATGGTGTAGTCTTTTTAAACTCTAGTCTTTCAAAAAAACACTTTTATAGAAGTCTCCAGAGTACTCAAGGGTTTAGATTTAGTTGTTAAGAGATGAAAGGCTAAGATTAAGAGGTTAAAATGAGTGGAGTGATGAGATTAAGAGGTGCAATAAATTTTCATAACACACCTTTAAGTTCAATGAACATAGACCTATATGGAGGAGAGAGAAAGGGGAAAGAAGATGCATGATACACTTGTCACATGACTATGAATTGGGATTATTATCCATGTGAATAAGTTAAATGGTTAGGATTAGATAGAATACCATAATTAAATAAATAGGATTATTTATTAATTAATAGTGGAAAGGGGTGGAATTAGGATAATTAAATAAATATTTATTTATTTAATTATAGGAGAGTTCAAGCTAATGAATTAATAATAATAATAATAATAATAATAATAATAATAATAATAATAATAATAATATTTATTTATTCAATAGAGGAATAATGGTAAACTAATTAAATAAATAAATAATATATTTTTTAATTGAGGACATTTTTAGGTGTTTACAACAATAATCCATACTGAGCTACAACAAAGCTCTATCAAGTTTCGTGATAACCCTCATGTGGTATAATTCTCAATCATAGCCTCATTTACTCACTAGACTATTGAATACTTTCAAATGCTGAGAGGGGGGCGGGGTGAATCAACATGCACTCAAAACCTTAACAATTATTAATCATAGATTCCACTTAATTTGTGTGTGAAGTAAATAAATTAAGACAAAAGAGCACAACATATAACACCATAATGTTTACATGGAAAACCCAAGATGGGAAAATGCATGGTGAGAATCACACTCACTATATGATAAACAATATTACAATGATTGCTTTAGGCATACAACCAAAGAAGTCTACCGCTCCCTAAAATACTGAAAGATACTTCATTAAATCTAAATGCAAAAATCTTACAAGACTGATGATTATAGGGTAAGTTCAAGAAGTTAAATCCATTTATGGTTGATGTTTTGTACTTAGCCAATTTTGCAAAAAAACCCTCAACAAAATGAGATTGTGCTAAAATTAAATGGGTCCATGCTTAGGTTCGGGGTCTCGAGCCAAAAAATAGAATAGGGTCTCATTCACTAATAGGACCCCAAGCCTATATTTTTGGAATGTGACTCTATTTAGAACAAAACAAGGTCCTATTTTCTTCTAAATAGGGTCCCATTCTGAAAAGGTTTCTATTTTTTTCTAGAAATAGGGTGGGTGGGTCAGTTTCACAGAATGAGGTCCTGGTTTTGAATGTGATCCTGCTCCACTTTTGACCCCAACAAACTCCAGGTCTAGGCTATTTTTTTAGTTTTTTAAGTTTTGATTGGGGTTTTTAATATTTTTAGTAGTTTTTAATTATTTTTAATAAAAATATAGTTTGTATTTGTAGTTAGATTTTGTTTTATTATTTAAATGTAAAAAAAAAGTTTATTTTTTGTATTTTAATTTCTTGTGTATTTTGTAAATTTAGGGGTATATTATTTTATTTTCATTATTTTTACTTCATAAATTAATTATACCTTTTATTTTACATGTAAAAATGTAGACTCAAAACAAACAACAAAATAATAACCTAGACTAGAAAAAACAACTTAGACCACAAATAAATAGTATTTACATAGTTCAGAAACACAAAATAAATGATCAACCTTGAATAGAAACCGTATACTTCAATCAAACACATTCAAACCTATACCCTCTACCATCAATCCTAAACCCTATAACCTTAACTCTAAACATTATAGAGAAATTGTAGGCCCAAAATCCTATAGGATATTTATCTCCAACCCTCTAAGATAAAGCCTAAACCACCAACTCATTTATACCCTCAACCTTAAACCCTATACGTTAGCCCTAGGATTTAGATAATGTGCATTAAACCATCTATCTAGTATAAATTCTACCCTATTCCCTATATCCTAAATCCTAAACTTTATAGAAAGATTGTAGGCCCGAACACCTATTGGATAAGTCATAAAACCTATACACTCTTGACCCTAAACCTCTAATTCTATAGCCAAAACCCTTTCCCTAACCCTTGAGCCCTAAGGCTTATATGATAATCCATTAACCAAATATAGTAAATCCTATACTTGGAGCCCTAAATCCTAGAGAAAAGTCCTTGGACCAAAATATCATAGGCTAAACCCTGAAGCCTATGCACTCAACCTGTAAACCCCAACCCTATACCCTTAATGATAAACCCTGTTACATTATTACATACAGTGAAAACTTTAGTGGTGATTATTTGCCAATTGGCGAATGTCACATGTTAGCGAGCAGGGAATTGGCAATTTTTTTCATATATTAGGTTGACCCTATCGCCCGACAATCATTAATATTGGGACCAATGCCCGGGCCCATCGCCCATCACTTTATTTAATTTTCTACTTTTCTTACACATCATCGCCAATGGAATCTAATTTTTGGTCCTTGTAAATTTTGAAAATTTGCCTATAATTTATACGTGACCCAAATGGACAGCTTATATTTGCCAATAGTTTTATGTACATTTATATTTATGGGCCGCCCTAAATTTGCCTGGCATTTTGCGGACACGTGTCTCAACCCGACCCAAATTCACCAACTTTATTAATCATTCCTTCGTATTGGGCAACCCATAATCACCTCACAAATAACACAAGACGTGTTAAAATTATGCGGGCTTCACCAAATTTGTATACCTTGACCTAATACCTCCCACTGAATTTGCCAAATAAGGATAGTATAAAAACATTTGATCGATAGAAAAGTTTCAGACTGTTGAGTGCAACTGCATACTGCATTGCCGAGTAGCGACTGCAATTTAATTTGAGGCAAAGGTAAGTGATACTTATTCTGTGACTCTGTAATTTTGAGTTCATTACTATTTAGTGGTAACTGGTAACAAGTTAGGGAACGTTGGTGACAGGGAGACTTTAGACATGATTTTAGGGCCAATAAATCCAGAATCATTTATATATATATATTATAGCCTATTGTCACTTCTTAAAAAATTTAACATTTTTTTTTGCAGTGGAAGTCATTGGAGAATGGAAATGTCGAACAAAAATAAGGGTAACAAGAATAAGGGTAAGGCTCCTACAAGTGGGGAAAGCCAAGAGAGGCAAGCAAAATGTAGAACCTTATCATCGTACTTTGGTCATGGTGTTGGAAATGTTTCTATCCAAAATCGGGAAGCTGCTTCATCACAAGTAGATTTTGAAGATTCACAACCTGAAACTACACGACATATTGAAGAGGTAGGTGAACCTGATATCTCAGATCACGATGAACTTGAAGAGAATTTTTAGTTAAATACCTAGAGTAGCCATAATGATATAATCAACTTGGATGAGACTGAGAATGTCAGAGATGATGATGGTGCAGGGAAAAAGAAAAGAAAAGAAAATTCAAAAAATGATCGAAAGTGAGAGTTGTCGAGGAATTTTCAAATAGAATGGGTGTCAAAGCATCCATTCATTGAACCAATGGACAATCCAATTGATGGTCAACCTTTGGTAGAATGCAGATGTAAGATTTGCACCAAGATAAATAAGAAGGAAAAGAGGTTGCAGTTAAAAATTGACACCATAGAGAAGCATATGGGTAAAGTTTACGAAAAGAAAACCATAGATGGAGTTGAAAAATCAGTGATAAGATGGAAAACAAAGGATGAATCTCTGCATGTTAGGAATGCATAATTATATGAATTTTAGCTGAATATATAGACGAAGCCTACTCAAGTTAAAGGCTCTATTGAAGCTTGTTTTGGAAAAGCATTGGAAGTAGAACTAATGGGAAAAGCTATTCAGTTAAGTGTTGTTTTTAATATATTGAGCAGAGGGCATCCTATGACAGACTACCCATCATTGAGTATTTTATTACACTTTCTGAAAGTTCCTAACTATCTTAACAGTCATTGGTCAGTAAATAGTGGGTGGGAATGGGCAAGTTGTCTTGCCGATGTTGAAAAAATCTAAAGGCAAAAATTAAAGAGTCAAATTTTATTACATTGTCTTTAGACGAGGTTAACACAATAGATAATACTTTGTGGGTATGCATGCATGTTTATACTATACACAATTTTGTCTGCCAACCTCATCTACTAACTGTTGCTAAAATCAAGGATAATGCGACAGCTATAAATCTATTTGAACTATTAAAGAGATCTCTAATTGAATATGGAGGTATAAATGACATGACGATTGCCAATAAGTTGGTGTGTGTTGGAGCGGATGGAGCTTCAGTAAGGCAAGGCCACAGGGGTAGTCTTTGCACAAAGATATAATCTTCTTGTGCACCCTATGTTACTCCCATTCACTGCATGGCCCACAGAATGAATATAGCTTTTGGAGTTGTTAGCAAGCATGGTCAAGTAAAAAATATTGAATTTTTAATCAAAGAGCTCTACCAATACTTCTGTCAAAGTCCAAAATGATTGAGGGAATTTCAACACTTTGCCGAAGGACTAATCGACGGGAACAAGCTTCTGAAGGATAATGATACTAGATGGATCTCTTTGGATGGACCAGCGCATTGAGTGTTTTTAGAATATCAATCATTGCTTGGTCTAATGAACTCAAGTCATGAAGAAGCAGGACTACCCAAATTTATTGAGCTGCTACGAAGGTTATCTAATGTAGAGACACTCTTAATGTTAGCAGTTATTCTTCTCCTGCTGGAGGAAATGAGAAATGTCATGAAAAAGGCCCAGCAAAGAGAAATGTATATTGCAGAATATGCCGCGCTTCATAAATTTCCATGCATGATGCTAGATAATCTCTATCGATCATGTGATGATGTAAAATTTTCCAGCTGGCTTAAAATCACAGATTTGGACAATCCTGACAACTTTTTAAAGATCGGTGTAAATGGGGAGTTATGTGCAGAAGTACACGGAGTTGAGATACCAATGTACTACTATGCTAGGTTCGAGTCCGGGGAACCAGGAAGGAAGAACATGAAGTAAGTATCAAGTGTTAAAAGGGAAGACTTTACCAAGATCATTGAGTCTGTAACTACTTCTGTGAAGCGCATTGCCTATGATCTTTCCTCAGAGATTAGAGTAAGATTCCCTCCAGTAAAACTACTTGAATCCATGTCTATTGTGTTTCCTTGATATTGAAGTATGAACAATTTAAAGGATTATCGAAATAAGCTACTAACTTTGATAGATCATTTTTGCAAAACCATAGAGTTAAATGTAGTAACTCTAAATGGGATTTTAGATGAATCTCGTTTGAGAGAACAATCAAGCCATTTTTCACATATAATGAGGGAACAATATAATATTATGGAGAACCCCCATGAAGATGGATCGGCGACAAGACTTTGGAAATATCTAGCTGAGAGTGAAATGTTGATTGATTCAATATCAGAATTTTTCAAGCTTGTTGATTTATGTCTGACCATGATATTGGGGTCAGTGGAGGATGAAAGTGTTTTCAGTGCTTTGGGGTTCCTAAAGTCAAAGCTAAGAAAAAAGCTAGACAATAATTTGGAAAATTGCTTGAGGCTCTATACCTCCAGGTATGAAGTTCATACTTTTCCTTGCGACAAGGCACTGAAAGAATGGAAGAATAAATGTTAGAGAAGAGGGCTGGGCAACATTTCAAACCAAAGTGGGAGTGCCAGAGACAATGATGTGACTGGTACTGGTAATGGTAGCGTTGAACTTGAGTTAAGCAGAGGTATGCAGAGTGTAGAAAACATATCGAAGAACCAAGGAGGCTATGAAGTTGATGGCGATGAATCTGAGGATCCCGATAATGAGATGATGTGACAACTTGAACCTTTGTAGAAGTAGCGGGTCCTATATATTTATTAAAATTTTTGCTGTAGTCTACTGTGACATTGTCAGTTTCTGTATCTCATCATCATTCATCAATCATGCATAATATCATATTCCAATGTCAAAATTAAAAAACATGAATGTGGTTGATAATCTCATGATTTCTACAATTAATAATGGTTTTCTTTTGCATTATTCAGCTCATATGGTACAATTCTTAAAGATTTTTTTTATTTTTTTGAAAACTTAGCAATTCATATGATACAATTCTTAGAAATAGAGATTCTCATTAATTTATTTACAAATATGACACAATGTAACAATCCATTCATTGATAGTAGTAAGAAGTAGAACACAACTTTGTGTGATTCTGTTTGCAAAAGTGAGTTGACAATGAATTATGACTCAAGAGTCAATACCCAATTTCAATTTCACTACCCTTAGCAAATGACCCTGAATTCCCTTTTATAGAAACAAAGGAGCAACAATAGCTTCAAGTCGATTTTCCTAATGTGAAGTCTCTGCTACATTGATCCTGTTAAAAAAAAGTTCAAAATTGTTACTTTTAACTACTATTACTTTTAAATTGTTACTTTCACATTCTATTTTTTTATTACATCAAGATGATTCTTCCAGTTTGTTTAATAAGCTCCATTTTGCATCACTTGGAAGGTTAATATTTGTCAACTTATAGTAGATGACCTTCAACCTCGTCAACCATTCATACTTGTTAGACTGACTTGAAAGTAATGATCCTTCCAATACTGCATTCAAATTTGTCAATGGTTTGATGCAGTTTGCAATACCTTCATGAGTTGTGTCCTGAGGAAGCTTGCCTAAATCAGTGCTCATTGTCTCCTCCAACCTTTTTTTGT
>MU227009.1:932191-948423 GCA_018584345.1 Thuja plicata
TTGAAGTCCTTACAAAACTTTAAAGACAAAACCTACAACCTACTATAGTGAAAATTTCAAAATTTTTAGGCGGAGGCCATAGGGACACAACACTAAGGATTTTCCCCTCCATCTAAGTAGAACTTTCCAGAGATGACAAGCTTTGCAAATTCATACAACCATCCGTAGTCCACCAAGTCATCCAACATAAACCATTTGAAAAGAAAATCCCTACCAATCTGCGCCCATTTCCTATGGTGCGTCAACTACTGAGCATCCAGGTTCAAAAGAAAAGGTTGAATGGCCACATCTTCGTCTGACTCAAAAAGCTTGTGTATATCACTTGTCCAAGGGATCCCCACCCCCAATTTTGCATAAATAGCAACCTCAATGACATCACCTAGGAATTCATGTTTGAATAGCTTCCTTAATAGAAGGAGCATATCCACCTTCTGTCCCCTGAGGTCCAAAAGAGATGCCAAAAAATGGGACATAATGTCCATGTTAACTCGGTACGTATCGACATTTTCCAAAAATTGATGACCTAGCACCATCCTCACAGACTCATTTGTGAAGGCTCCAAACTCCTTGCAAACTAATTCAAGGGTTTGGTTTGAGACCGGGCCCAAAAAGGCCTTCTGTTCCTCCGCAGATGTGCTTATCAAACAGATAGGAGTGTCCATCTTCAAAAAAAAACTACCACAATATCTGAAATTATACTAATACAACCTAAAAACCAAAACCAGAGGAAATCTTTCAAGCACTAGCAAAGACAGACCCAAACCAAAGGAAAATTGAAGAAGAAGGAAGCATAGATCATCTATAAATAGCCCTTAATTCTTTCTCTAACCTAATGAATTCATTGTCCTTCAAAATTATGTAAATCTTTCATATTAAAAGCACAAGTGTGTGAAATTAGAAATAGCCAGATTTAGTGTCAGTGATAAAACATTTCTTTTATTAGCGACAACTGTGATACATTATCAACCATCCACCTTAACAGATGTAAGACCTGATACATGTAAATAATGATGTCATTACATGATGTTGCATTAATTAGATAATAGTTATGGTGCATATTAATTAAACTTCAACCATTCATCTAGGATCATCAAACATTCTCAAATAAGACATTTAACATTATAAAATGATGGATGTTACTGTTAGGTTGTGTGTGGATGTAAATTTTTGTGCCTAATCTGCAAACAATTTATTAGTTGGCATTGGCCCACATGACACATTGACAAGTCCCATCTTTTGAAAATCGCCAATCAAATATTTATTTTTCCCATACTTAACGATAGATTAGCCATAATATATATATATATATATATATATATATTTTCAAAAGGCACATAAAATTCGCTAGCACAATTATTTTTTTACCCTTCAACAAAAAATCATTCGCCTCATATATTATAATGTATTTACTTCAAAAGAAACAAATTCGCCTCACACAACATATATTTTCCCCACATTAATGTATTATTCGCCAGGATTTTATGGAATTTTCATTGGGCAGGGAAAAAATTACCTTCGCCTTTATATTATTTTGCTAATTTGGAAAAAAAATTGCCATCATCAAGAAAAAATTTCCCCTAAATTAATGTGCGATTTGCCAGGATTTTACACTTTTTCCTAGGAGAGGGTTTCTTAAAGTTATCCCTGATTACATAGGACATTTTAAACCATATTTGATACTAAAATTATATAGATATATCTAATGATCATATGATCTACATACTTTTATCATCTAGATTATTAGGGCCCCTTAACACACATGAATCAAATTTTTGCTTCTTGCTCACATTATACGTACATATGACCTTAAACCATAAATCCTTCAAAGTTATATTTAAATATTGATCCTTATTTAGATCAATATGTACATAGGATATTCAATTATAAATTTATCTTGAGTTAGATTGGATCTCCTTAAGCCATCAAGTATTAGGACTACTTAACACATTCAACTAGATCATGACCCCTAAAGATTTCATTATTTGTACATAAGACCTTAAGTTACTATAGACCCTAAAGAACTATGTTTGTAGATTAATCTCTTGATCTAGATTAGATCCCCTTTGAAGCCATAAATTATATTAGTAAATGTTAGATTATCCCCTTAATCCATCTTATTGTGACCCCTTTAAACATGCACATGAACTAGAGATCATGACCTGGGTTAGTAAGTGATAAATTGATCTTCAATTAGATTCTCCCCTTAAGCCATCCTATTAGGACCCTTTTAAATATGCACATGAACTAGATATCTTGACCTAGGGACCTAGGTTAGTAAATGATAGATTGATCTTCTATTATATTCTCCGCTTAATCCATCCTATTAGGAACACTTTAAATATGCACATGAGGTAGATATCATGACCCTTTACTAGATTATATAGATTGATCTTTAGTTATATTATCTCCTTAAGCCATCCTATTAGGACCCCTTTAAACATGCACATGAACTAGAGATCACGACCCCTTAGTAAATGATATAGATTGATCGCCAATTAGATTCTCCCCTTAAGCCATCCTATTCTAGGACCTCTTTAAATATGCACATACACATATCTAGTTCTTTTCTCACATATGTATTTAATTCTAGATAGGATCTTGTACATATATTTAATTATATTGTAACTTTTTTCAACATTTATTTAATTTATATATAGATTACATACATTATTTTTTTAAATGTATAATTTTTTGTAATATTTTTATTTAACAAATATAATGCAAGTTCACTTTAACATGATGGATGAGTATAGCTCCACCACCTCCACCTCAGGCTCTGCTTGATGAGGTTCATTTGCGATATTTTGGTGTAATTAAATATTTGTAATTACACTTTACTTAAGCTTACTTAGGATAATGAATTCATATTAGTTTGCATATGATACATCTAGGAGTTTGCATCTTATTTTAGCACATAGTGGAGGAGAAATTGCACTCAAGTGGTGATAGTTGTTGTCTCATTCCACTTTATGTGTGAGATTCACCTTTAGTGTTCTTATCACATTATCATCCTCACATTTTTGCACATACTTCACTGTACAATGGAGGATGATCCACCTTTAGTGGATATGCGATTCCACCTAGTGTGGCTAATAGGTTATCTTTTTCATATCTCCTAGTTATCATGCATTGAATATATATTCCGAAACATCTACATTGTATTCAATTGGATGTTATGTATTTTTTTAATTATTGAATCCAGTCAATCAATAAATCATATCATTTTGTCTCTCTTTTGTGTTATTCATTGGGCTTCTAGATCTTGGTATATTCTTTCATTTCCTTAGGCAAATTCTTACAAGAGCCACAATCAATAAAAATATGACGTCCATTTTAGATACCATTTGTGCCATCCATAATGAAAATTTCATGTCATCCCATGTTGTGTGTTTTGCAGATATGGACATGGATAGCTACCACACATGGAGAGAGAAAAAGAGAATATTATTCAAATGTTCTCTCTTACTGTGATATCCTAGACCTAAAAATTAGAGTGGTCACTTTAGCTCCATACTTCTATGACTCCATCACAAATGTGCCCATACCAACAAAAAAACAACACATATCTATAAGGTGGTGTCAACATTGTGTGATGATTGCTAATTTTTTGGATGGATGGTGGATGATATTTGATCATACATCACATGCCAATTAGGAGGTGCCACTATATTTTTAATGAAATTATATGTAGATTTTGTGATGGGTTTGAAAACTAATTATTTTGACTATAGATCATTCTAGGGGGTTAGTGGTGGCATTCCCAAATAGAGGATAGGGACACAAAATGACCCCAATCGACCTATGTGTACTCCACCTCTTTTGGATCATCTTACACTCTCTATACTTGTACTTATTCAATAATGTGCAGTGGTATCAACATTCAGAGCATTGAGTATGCTCCGTGCTACTCTGAGGGATCAAACTAATCAAATGATAGTTGATCATGACCATGGAGGAGCATTAGGTGAAGTTGGTCATAGTGCCCCTCTATGTACATCAATAACTCTTTTGTGTACGAGTTGTCATGGATTGTGTTATCTGGCTTTGGTGATGATGAATCTAGTTCAAGTGCATGTGGAACACTAGAAGATTTTGGTGAATTTGTAGATATTGTACTTTTTGAGAATCATTTGATTAATCATCAAGCCACACATGTATATACATATATACAGTTATGTTTAATTCATGCACAATTTAAATTTTTTAGTTCATGTATATATATTATATTTAAATAAAAGTTAATTAACTAAAATTATATGGTGTAGACGATGGGTACAATCACTTCGAATTATTCTTTATATCGACTTAGTTTTTTATCAACACCTATGAAACTAGACACACCTAATGGGGTTTAGGTTGAAATTGAAATTGAATTTTTAAATATATATTAAAGAGTTTTAACTTCAATTTAAATAATTTGTAATTAATTCCTAAACTTGTTAAATGTGTGTTAAATTTATTAATGTTGCTACAGGGAGGTCACCTGATTTCCATGTTGGATCCACATGAGGTTATGACTAGTGCTCCTCATGCGTTATCTATAGTAGACATGCCACCCATTGTATGTATATTGTCTAAATTTAGTTTTAAGAAATTTTAATTTAAAATTTTAAAATTTTCAAACATGTTTGTACAATTTTTACATTTTTTATATATGTCTATACATGTAGGTTGACATGACTATCAAGATTGGTCTATGTGCACACCTTGATAATCAAATTCAATCGTAATAGGATACTACATTTCATGTTTAATCTCTATTTTGTGTGAAAAAAAAGTATGTCTTTTAGATGGATTAAATTTGAACTTTTGTACATACACATGTTATTAGAATTTGATTTGTCTCTATAAGACCTTCTTATTGAAACTTTTAATGGTCTTGATGTTGCCACACAAACCATGTCCCAAGAAGGGAAACAAACTATGGTATTTTAAAATTTTATTACATTTATAATTTATCACTTAAATAATTTTTTAATTCATCACAAGAATTTTCATTTTCATCTAGGGAAGGATTTTAATTTTCACCAACACAAGGATTTTAATTTTCACCACCACAATGATTTTCAACAAGGGGAGGATTTTCATTTTCAAGGTCTCTTTGAAAAAAAATGTTAGGAATTGAAACAATTTTACCATTGGTATATCTAGCTTCTAATAAATTATCATAACGAGCATCATCTATAATCACAATTTCTATATCAATCAAAGGTGGATTTGAAGATGTACCTAGAATCATGTTTATTATAACATTATCTACATCATTGAAAGGTGGATTCAAAGACATACATGGATTAGTATATATAATTGTATTATCTTCCACATTCACCACTTTGAGATTTACATCATTCACATCCATCCTATCCTTATTATTCATTTTTTGCATCCTAATTCTTCTATCTCTTTGGCTTTTTTCCTCCTTCTATCTATCCACTTCAATTTCCTTAGGGGTCATAATGCTTCTTTCTTACCTCTTCTAACATTGTTTGGATCCCATGATTAAAAAATTCCAAAGTACAATTGAAGTCAAGTATGAACAATGTTCCCAATGGTTGATTCCTTCCAAAATTCTCCCAAAGATCATCTCCTTACAAAATTGAATACAATATTTTATAAACAAGACAAGAATCAATAAAATATTACAAAAATATCACTGTCGATTGTACAATAGCATCTGGTTTTGGATTGGAAAAATGCCTGGTTTACCGAGCCATAACTTTGGATCTGGTTTGACTTACAGCTTGAAGGTCGTGCCAATGTTCATAAAAATTAAGCACATTAGAAAAATATGTCAATACATTTTTGTGGAGTATTTTGATGGAAAAAACTAATTACAGATGAGACTATGCAAATTCTAGATATATAATTTTTTCAATTAGATTTTTTTTCCTAATTTTCAATTAATTTATACTAAAACACGTGCATAAACTTGAAATAATAGGCTTTCTTATTATTTTGATTTAACTTTTTTAGTTCTATATTTTTGAAAAACAAATTATATGATATCAAACTATAGATAATTATATACACTTTTGTTATGCCCTGCATACCCGTCCCTACATTTTGTGTGCAAAGTGTTGGGTCCCCTCTTTTCGCTTTTGGCTCTTGCCTTGTTTTCTTTGTCTTCTTTGTTTTTCTTTGCTTTCTTCTCTGGGTTTTCCCTCCCCGAGGTTTCTTTTCTTTTGCTTTTGTCTTTCATGTCTCCAGGACCCGGTCCAAGGTTTTGTTGTTCTTTCCAGAGCCAGATTCCAGACTCTGGGATTCTCCATCACGATGTCTCCTCCTCGCGAGAAGGTATGGTTGTGTGGAATCCCTGGGCCCAGAGTCTGAAGGTTTGCATGTTCCAGAGTTTGCAGAGGAGAAGGTAACTTGCTTTTACCTTGGGTATAAATAAAAATTACATGCCACTTTTACAATTACCACGATTAAAAAATACTTGTGCATTCTGAACGATTCAAAGTGAATTAAGGCGATTTTAAGCTGCGACTTACTCTGTGCTTAGTGGGTGATTGCAAGCTGATTTTCGGTGTTGGTTAAGTGACAGTTTGAAGGTTGAGGTTTATGAAGAGTTCTCTTGGTGCCCTTCTCCCCTTACTTTCCTTCATTCTCATAGGTAGGCTCTCTAGTTTCTGCCTTTGTTCTTTCTATTTTTTTTTTTGTTTCGTTCTCTCTGGTTTTGCGGTTTTCACTTTTCGTGTCTCGCTTCTGGTTTACCTCCCATTGGTGGGTTGGATTTTCCAGAGGGCCATCCGACCTCTACACAGTTGTAGATTAATGTACATTGTCTTAGGGTAGCTCGTGTAAATGTGTAAATACTATTTAAACCTATAAAAAGTTTTGTAAATGCTGTATATTTTGTGTATATTTTTCTTAGCCTTTGGCCCTCTATGTTTTTATGTACATATCTTATGTATATCCTTCCGATCTTGGGTCGAGCTCACCGTGATTTTTGTCTATGTTTTCCTAATTTGTGAGCTTGCCTGCATGGCAAGAAACCACCTGGTTGGAACTCAACTCTTGGCTAGTTTCAACCATGGTGGTTTCTCTCTCCGCCGTCGAGTCAGCCTTTATGGTGCATTTATTTCCCATGTGCACATTTAAGATCTACCAAGTGGCTCTCATCTCTCGTGTGTTTGGATAGTTGGTTCTATTATCACCATAACTCCTATTTATTGCATGACCATGTGACACCCACATAAGCATGACAACTCATCTCTTGGTCACGTCTTCCAACGGTTAGTATTCTAGACTCCAAGCCATACATCCTCAATCTTCCTATATCTTACCTCCATCAGATGTGTTGATAGCCATGGGCTCGAATAATGGTTGAATCCCTAAGTCTACATTCTATGCATATCTTTTTTGAATTTTGACGTAAACTAACTTTTTAGGTGAAATACGAGGACCGGTGGTAAGTTCTCTGAAACCCAAAGTAATACTTTATCTTATGAAAACTTTGACGGATGCCTTACCTTGCAGGTTCTTAACATTACACTTTCACTATGTCATAAGCATCTGCATCCTCTCCGCCTGGGAGTCCAGATCTCCCCACCACGGCAGTCACCAAGGCAGCTGTCAGGTCCAGGATTGAGAGGGCCTTGGAAAAACTTCCCCTCAGCATGAAATATTTGAAGGACAATACTATTACAGGATCAAAGATCGAGTCCAAGGTGCAGTTGATTACCGAGACCAACATTGGAATGTGGTAAGAAATGCAGGCCTTGGTCAAAATGATGTTCATCTAATGACGGTCGAGGACCAGTTAGCAATAAACTTTGGGGATTCCAGGATTCTGAAGGCTTCTTGCTTCCCATGTTCTCTGCAAGCCTCGGAACCCATCCTCACCCTCGCGACAAACTACAATTCCTCCGTCTGGACTGTCATGCTTGCTCCCCCAGTCCCAACCGGATATCCCACGCCCATGGTGTCCCTTGACGCCACAATGTTTTGGGCAGGTTTGGGGATCCCCCAGTTTGACAAAGTGAATTTCGTCACCCCATCTGATGCTTTAGGGAAATTTCAACAGTTGGAGCTCATGGCCCAGTAATATTTAAACAACAATTGGCTCAAGACCCCAAAGAAGGACTCCAAAAGAATGAAGCTGGAGATCCCCGGATCTAAATTTAAGAAAAGTATCCAAATGGGGATCATAGCATTATGCTGGATCTTTAGGAAACACCATGCCTAGGAATTCTCAGGGTGGATGTATTACTTCCTATTGGGCATCTCCACCAGCAAACATTATTTTTATTGGGTCACCATCATTTCAAACCATGTGGACTCTTAATTCCTTTAGGTGGCCCAGACCTCCAAATTTTATATGATGTCCTATGTTCTCTGGGCCTTAGCACGACAATGCCCCCTCATAAATGGGCTACTCACATTAGGTGTACTTAGGGTCAGCCCAGGTCAAAAGGCTCCTTGGGATTATTTCTTGCAAATCCAATGGGAGGCTAGTTTCCTCAGCTTCTGTCGAGTGAATGATGCGTTTGTCTATTACAATATTCTCATGCCTACCTGCGATGCTAGGTACCATCTCTCTAAGGAGTCCATGGATTTGGTCAGAAGTTATGGCCACTATTATATCCAGTTCCAGCAACATACTTACATTTGGGTAACCAACTTCTCCAGGAAACCCTATTTGTTTCCCAAACACCGTGGGAAAAAAATAATCCTTTTAGAATATTGTCGACAGATGCTGGAGCTACACACCTTGTACACTATAAAGAAGGTGGTCAATGTTCCATTCCCAATCACTTGTGGGAATTACTCATGTAGTCTGGCCACAGCCAAGGAGGCAAACAATGAGATTAAAAGCTTGGGCCTAACATAATTCTATCTAGCATGGAAGAACTTTGATCTGCTAGGAAAAATTGCTATGGCACTTCCCCGAGCATCAGAGCCCCACAGATTCCACATGGAGTACTTTTGGGAAGATTTCCAGGATGATGTTCAAGTCTAGAGCTGGCATTTTGTCTAGATGACAATGGGGTTGATGCAGAGGCTAAAGCTTTGGGAATTCCTGGATGACTTCTTGGACACCAAGTCCACAATAGACCGCCAGTACAAAGAAAAGGGAGTAGATAAGATGGCTCTCCCTTCGGTAGATTGGAATGCCCAGGAGGGGCCAACTATTGAAGATATCACTTACAATGTGGTCAAACATAGCCATGAGTATTTTATGAAGGCATGCCCCGGGAGCACACGCAGAGTTGGCCCGATGGTGCAGGGATCAACTTTTGGGGCTGGAACCTCTTCACAGGGAGAGAATGGGGGAAAAAGAATCATGGGGACCCCATCGCAAACCCCATCTGTGACCCCCATAAAAGAACAAATGCAATAGATGCTGGAGGTCTCCCAATAGATGAAGGATAAAATGATCACATGGTTAGCCACCTTGGTACTCATGACCAGGCCCATTCATCCTCCCTCTTCCCCTTTGCTGGTAGCATTAATGGTCTGGGCAACAGGGATAGGAACTGAAGAGGAGCAGGTGGCTATATTGGATGTAGGGCCCCCTTTGATAACCAGGAGAAAGAAAAATAAAAATAACTCTCAACCAAGGGTGGAGCCAGAACTTGGGATTCCAAGCATCCAAGAAGTACAAATTGTTTCTTTTGACTCCCCAGAGCTGGATAAAGAGCCTCAAGATATCCCGAAGAACTCCCCTCCCCATGACACATTTGATGATTTATTTACAACTAATGAATTTGGGAACTTGCAGGGGAATATCTTGATGGCAGCGGAAGAGATCGCCACACAAGATGAACTCCTAGAGTAGAAGCCTGCATAAGAGAAGGTTACAAGGACTAAGGAAGGTAGGCAGAAATAGGATGAGAAAATGGCATCGGTTGGGGAAACTAGACCCATGGGAACAATCGTCACCCCAACTGCCATACTCCAAATGCCACCTCTGAGATTAACATTTGGGGAGGTGATTACAGCCACCCAAACACTGAATCTTGGCCTGATGCCTGCCCCACCTCTAGAGAATACACTAGTTGAAGAAAACATTCCAGCAATAGAGGCTGATAAAAACCAGCAGTAGGAGGAAAAAAACCCCGGGGAAACAGATGATGATCCTAACATTGTAATGGATATGGACACTGGGGCACAAGATACAAGCACCACTGGGGTAAGTATTGTTGGTGGACCCGAAGATACAGATGAGTCAAAATCAGCTCAGACTATCAAAGGGGCGCAACAAGATCCCGGGGAGAAATCATAGGAATAGATTCTGGCTGCAAAGCCACCCCTACCTCCACAATGGTTGGTGGATTCTTGCAAGAGAAAGGCCCCGATGATGACTCCTACGGCCCATCTCTCATTTGCAGAGATGATGGCACAAATGTAAAATCCTCCCAAAAATAAGAAAGCCCAGACAATCCATACTCTTCGGACTGGGCTGGGCAGATAAATAGTCAAGGTAATTGTAACACCTTCCCTTGATGTAGATGAAGCAATGACTAAGGTCGATGAGTACTCAATCACTGAGGTATCACTAGGGAAGAGAGGGAAATAGGGTGAACTTGACCTGTTGAAAGAAGAAACCAAGGTGGTGGAAGCTCATTATGAAAAGGAGGCCCAAAAATTTAGTGCAGAAAAGGAAAAGAATGTGAATCTTGTAGGGTTGCTGACAGAGCTCACGCAACCTCTTATAGCCATTCCTCTAGGTACCTCCACATCTGAGGCACCACTCCCTCAAAGCGACATTGATTCACTAAGGGCAATGAAAAGAAAAGCCTAGGAAGTTGATGAGTGGGTCATAGAACAGGTGGGAAATGTCTGACATTTCATAACATCCATGCTCCTAGAATTGTACGCGGCTAGCA
This sequence comes from Thuja plicata, assembly GCA_018584345.1. Classification (NCBI taxonomy): domain Eukaryota; kingdom Viridiplantae; phylum Streptophyta; class Pinopsida; order Cupressales; family Cupressaceae; genus Thuja; species Thuja plicata. The sequence goes on from MU227009.1 coordinate 943,024, forward strand.
ATATTCTACATCGGGCTAAAACTACTATCTCCATCTGGGAAGGAGACATAAAAAACTACAAAGTGTGGAAGGCTAAAATGGAAGATCTCATCGACATCGGGGAAGAAATTGTCTCCAAAGTTGGGATTCTAGGAGAGGAGTCTTTTGACTTTGTCTAGACCCAACACTCCAGACTTGACCTCACATTGGGGATAATCAAGCAACTGGTAGGGGCTATGTGTGACAAAGTACAGGAAGTTCAATATTCTTTCAATTTATATAAGTCATTCATTTTGAAGGTCTCGGGAGTCGATCCCTTCAACACTCAAACATGCACTCTGGAGGAATATGTCCTTGGAAAGTTTGACAAGCTAATAGAGTCTCGGTATAGATCCCCAGAGGGAATAGATGGAACAAAAATGGTGAGGCTTGCTCGCATGGTGCTTCAAAGTCATGACGCGACCAAGATGGCCGCAAAATTTAAGGCAAATGTTCCAAATTTGGAAGAGAAAGTGGAGGTAGCCAAATATCGCCAGGCTGGCCTTAAGGACATAGATGAGGATGGGATCACTCAGCTCCTACAGACCTTCAATGATACTAAGGAGCAATAAAGCCCTCCAGACTTTGGAGATGATCATCACGAGATGTATTTTTGTATTCATTCATTCTTTTGGAATGCAAGTTCCCAAGTCCCAAGATTCTAGATCCCACATTTTTGTATTCTTTAAGTGATTTGTGTCCCAGTTCCCAAGGCTGATCGGTCATTTTCAAGGCAGTTAATAAAGGTTGTCAGAAGGTAGGTAACTACAACAAGGCACGTTGGCTTGACAAGAGGGTTCTAATAGTTGGTCTTCCCAAGGTTCCCCTTCAATATAACACCTGGCACATCAGAGACAGTGAGCCACCCTCCCATTTATGAGGCATGTAGCCTTGATCCCTAGGGGATCAGATTTCTTCTTTTCTCCTCCTGGCCCTCTTCTTGAGGCTGATTCTTCCACTCCTCTTTTCTTGTCTTATTCTTTTGATATGTCAGACCTTTCCTATCTTGAGGTCTTTTCTAGCATGGCACAAGTAGTACTGGCCACCGGAAATATTATTATATTGTAAAGTGTAAAATAAATTGGGTTAAGTTTTAGGTCAAATCTTGTGTATAAATAATAAGTCCGACCTCATTCCAAGGGTTGGAAAAATTGATGATTTTGCAGTCCATAGATAATAACAATTTGGTTTTCTCAGTTCTTAGTTGCAGAGCTCAATACTCCTTAGTTTCTAAGCTTTCAGTAGTTAAATGCTCCCTTGGAGCCACCATTGTAACATGCACAAGTGCTTGTTGGACATATGTTAATGAAGAAGGAAGTGTTCTATCAATGAAGTTGTTAGTGTGTGTGTGTAAATGGGTACCTGATGAAAAAGACACAAACACTCAATAAGTCATTGCATTAGCTTGAAAGGTTAGATAAAACATTCAAAACCACTAATATCGACCTATTTCCTGCTAACTAGGAGGAGTTTAATTAGTAACATATCATCCCTCAGAATATGCTACAAATCAGTGACGAATACAACCTAGCATGAAGGATTTTTAGATTAAAACAAGCTAAAAGATGATAAAGCATGAAATCTAGCTCTAAAAGTTGAAATGAAAATAGTGCAAAAGAATGAAATGAAAGATGAAATATGATTCTAATGTTAATTCAACAGCATAACAATGTAATTTTGATCTAATGTGAAGGCTTATTTACTCTCAAAAATGGCTTCTATTTATAGAAGAATAGGAGAGAGAGAGGGGACAAGGTTCATTTATGAATTAGAAGACTCATAAATGGAGGTGTAAGAGCCATTAATGCCCAAGGCATTAATAAGGCATGGGAGAGACATAGGCTTAAGACATCTTCATTAATAAGGCATTAATGAAAGTCTTAAAGAGGCAAGGTAGAGTGTAAGAGGATGGCTTGAGAAAGTGGATTTTCTCAAGTGGGTTGAGTTACTAAGCATTCCTTAATGGAATGTGACAACATTAGGAGGTGGGTTAGGATTAGAATTAGGATTAGGATTAGATTAGCAAGGGTGAATGGATTGAGAAGGGTTAGAACCCAGGGTAGAAGTGGTTGAGATAGGTTAGGTTGGGGTTTAGGGGAATATTAATAAATGAAATAAAATTATTTAATTCATTTATAAATATAGGAATTAATTATTTAAACAAATTAATTGCTTTTTAATAATTAGGGGACTATAGCCATTTTAATTAAATTAAATAGGCTAGGGGAATGGGTTAATTTTCAAGTGGATATTTGATTTAGGGATTTATTTAATTCCTTTATAATTAAATACTATAGCCATGTTTGATTGTGGTTTGATTTGATTGGTCGAAATTGTTTTGAATTGTTTGGCTATAATAGTTAATATAATTCAGTGATAAAAATCACTTAGGACATTAAATTGATTTAAAGAATTATGCCCCTCTTTGAATTGATGTGCGAGCAACGCATTGATTCAAAAAAAGTTTTTGATTTTGACTTCAGAAAGATTGAGAATCTCATTCTTGGTTGTCGAATGAAATGTTGATGAGATCAGTCTCGCACTTGATCGAACAAAACTAATAGAATTGATTTTGAACTTGGTTTTTGTCCAAAGATCAATAAAAGATTTTAAGAATATCAATTCTAAACTTGGTTGTCGTCCAAAAATTGATAATATTGATTCTGAACTTGGTTGTCATTCAAAAGCCAGTATGAAGCTGCCAGGAGCTTTTAAAAATCTTTTAAAAATAAGGAAACATAAGATATCTAGGTTATGAGAACCAAAGCTTTCTATCCAACAGATCCGACTTTAGTCAAGGAAACTGTTATGCCCCTAGTTTGTTTGATAATGAAGTCATTTTGATGCTATTTCAAGCAAAATGTTAATTGATGATAGTGTGATCATGCCCCCTCGGGAACAAAATTGAAGGAAAAGAAATAAATCCCTCAGTTAAAAAGAACATAACACTTGCAGGAAGTGGGTGGGCAAGAAAGAGTAGAGTAGAAGTGAAGGAGCGGGGGTGTGTTTAAGAGTAAACACACAAGTACCAAGTTAATCACATTGAAAATATGAGTTCAATTTTGTTCTCGATAGATCAAAGGTTTTGGGAATCAGTAATATCAATAATATAGATGATGTAATTAACTTGGATTTTTGGAAGAAGATAGAAACCATTTTTGAGCTTAAATTTCCTTATGCTATTATGACTGTTGACAAAATGCATTAGGCAATCTCTAAATGTAGCTATATGCAGACTCTTAGGACTTGTCACTGATTTAGCAAATATTGCAACATTTTTATCATCATTGGGCACTTTTGGAGTGGATACCATCTGATAGTACAACCATCACTAATACCCACTGATATTATGATAATATGAATACTATGTTTTATTGAAATGTCAGAAATAGACTTAGGCATCAAGGCATAGAAGCCAGGATAACAAAATAGTCACCTTCCTTTTAATATACCAGATTCTGATTAAGGTAAGATATTGGACCCGTAATGACCTTGAAAATTCATATCCTTGGGTACATTTATGATTCGTATACCTTAGTGAGAACCTGGGTCAGAAAATAGACAAGGAAATTGTGTCAAACTCACCGTAGTTTACACATAACAATAATCGAGATATATGCGACTATCCACCCATAGTGGTAATTCTTACCATAAACATCCAAGTTAGGTGAAATTTATAGGATCATATGAAACAATCACCATATGCAAAAATTCAAGAAAACATTATGCCCCCAATCCTTGTGACTCTTTGTCTTTGTGCAGACGTCATTGAGTAACTAAGAAGACATAACAAATCATTAATTGATAATCAATCAAATAAAATTCATAATTACTTAGATGCCCCTAGTTAAAAATATCATCAGGACATAAGAATCATAATAGAACCAATAACAAATTGTGTGCTTAAGTAGTACTTGTTCATCCACATGTCAAACACAGTAAAGATTCATCAATCGAAAATTTAGAATATAAGCAATATGGTGTTCCATATCTGTGCATTGATATAATAATTCATTCATGTTCGCGATCTAATACAACTTTGTAGGAATGCTAGTGAATGTCAATGTCATGTCCCATGTTTTGAAAAGACACCTTGGTTTTTTTGAAAAACTGACATTGTTTTGCATGTGTCAAGAAACTGTGTCTGTGAGGCAAACTAGCCTAGAGAAACCTAGCAACCGTAACTAACTATGCCAACAAGGATGCCCCTAGTGCATAATGACTTATTCCTAAGACGTAAAGATAGACAAATCCCAAGCGAGGATAAGATAGTCATGTCAGAATATGAAGTCAACGTATGAGCACAGGCAAAATAATGACGGTGTAGTATTAGTAGTGCATTGATAGAGGGAGCGCAGAACACAAGTGACACTTGATTGCCAGGTTTTCACCACTTGGCCAGATCTTTTTCTTTCTTTTTGCTACCAAGATGCCTATTTTACCACTTGCTCATCAAGGCACTTTTTCTCTTTTTTCAAATTTTTTGCTATTTTTTCTTTTTTGAATGTTTTTATAGTATCAAGGCGCCTGTTTACCAGGTTTTCACAAAGCATACCCATTTTGTAGGACTTTTTCCACTATTTTTGGATTTCTTCAGGATCAATTTTTTGAATGTTTTTGGTATTTTGCAAGAACTTTTTGCTGTATAGGCTCTGCTAGCCAAACATTAAGCGTAGAACCGCTTCAAATGTAGAGTGTTGATAGGATCTGGAAGAACGTCACCCTTAGGTGTAGCCAATTGATAAGCTTCAGTCCCAAAAGTAGCAGTGATAATATAAGGTCCCAGCCAAGTAGGGTCAAACTTTCCTTTCTGCTCTTTGTTAGGCTGGTTCTTAGGATTTTCTTTCAGGACAAGGTCTATCACCTCAAACTTGCATGGCTTAACCTTCTTGTTGTAACCTTTGGACATTCTTTCTTGGTACACTTTGAGGTGATCAAACGCTTGTTGCTTGCACTCATCTAGGAGGTCCAGAGAATTTATTCGATCAATGCAGTACTGCTCATCAGTAACCAGTCCTTGTAAAGATATCTGCAAAGATGGAATTTCAACCTCAATAGGTAGTACTGCCTCAGCGCCATAGACTAGAGAAAATGGTGTGGCTCCAGTTGGTGTTTGGATGCTTGTTCTGTAGGCCCATAGTGCCAGATTCAGTTGTAAATGCTAGACTTGCTCACAGTTCTGTGTAGGATTTTGAGAATATTTTTGTTTGATGCCTTGGCCTATCCATTACCTTGAGGATAATAGACCGAGGAGAAATGTTGAGTGATATGAAACTGTTCATAGAGGTCATCAATGTCTTGATTTTTAAATTGGCCCCCATTGTCTATCACAATTGAAGAGGGTATCCCATATCTACAAATAATGTAGTTCAGAATGAACAT
>MU227009.1:957678-992598 GCA_018584345.1 Thuja plicata
CATGCAATCTAGCTCTAAAAGTTGAAATGAAAACAATGCAAAAGCATGAAATGAAAGATGAAATATGATTCTAATGTTAATTCAACAACATAACAATGTAATTTTGATCTAATGTGAAGGCTTATTTACTCTAAAAAATGGCTTCTATTTATAGAAGAATAGGAGAGAGAGAGGGGGGTCAAGGTTCATTTATGAATTAGAAGACTCATAAATGGAGGTGTAAGAGCCATTAATGCCCGAGGTATTAATAAGGCATGTGAGAGACATAGGCTTAATGAATCTTCATTAATAAGGCATTAATGAAAGCCTTAAAGAGGCAAGGTAGAGTGTAAGAGGATGGCTTGAGAAAGTGGACCTTAAGGAAGTCAAGCTTGAGAAAGTGGATTTTCTCAAGTGGGTTGAGTTGCTAAGCATTCCTTAATGGAATGTGACAACATTAGGAGGTGGGTTAGGATTAGAATTAGGATTAGGATTAGATTAGCAAGGGTGACTGGGTTGAGAAGGGTTAGAACCCAGGGTAGAAGTGGTTGAGATAGGTTAGGTTGGGGTTTAGGGGAATATTAATAAATGAAATAAAATTATTTAATTCATTTAGAAATATAGGAATTAATTATTTAAACAAATTAATTGTTTTTTAATAATTAGGGGACTATAGCCATTTTAATTAAATTAAATAGGCTAGGGGAATGGGTTAATTTGCAAGTGGATATTCGATTTAGGGATTTATTTAATTCTTTTATAATTAAATACTATAGCCATGTTTGATTGTGGTTTGATTTGATTGGTCGAAATTGTTTTGAATTGTTTGGCTATAATAGTTAATATAATTCAGTGATAAAAATCACTTAGGACATTAAATTGATTTAAATAATTATGCCAAGAAGTAATAGGGTTGTTTGGACATAATCGAGGGTATGATCACACTTAGGGCAAATAGGGTCCATAGTTAGAACAGACCAAATTCAGGTGGTTACAGTTAGCATCTTGATCTTTGGGTTAACGATATTTTATGCTTTACGTTCTTATGTCCTTTGCTCTAGTAATTCAAGTAGATTAACGACCTCCTTTCCTTTGCTATTGATTAAATATGAGCTGATGTTTCTGTATTTCTTTAGTATTTAGTGTAGCGTGTTAGAGCATTGCTGATATTTTGAATGTTTAGTATAACTATAGGTAGATGGAATATTTCTAACTCTGCAATATCTTTTGAAGTTTATTTGATTAAGTTAAGGAACGCTTGTAGGAAATCCCACTCACTTAAGTCCCTATAGAAGACGAGCCAAGATAACCAGCTATCCCCCCAAACAAAACAGTCACATTCCCAACTAAGCTCCCGCACTGTTGAGACCCGACTCTCATGTGCTTGAAGACTCAAGGAATCCCATTTCCCTAGACAACCTTTACAAGTTAAGTTGGCCGGTACCCCGGTACCCGATGACAACTTACATCTATTGGTAGACCCGGTCACAAAGACCCGTCAACAAATTTGAAAAAAAATGATAAGTCTAGGTCAAATTATGCTTGTCGCACACAAGGGGTTTTGAAAACAACAATTACACCTAATAAAAAAATTAATTAAAATATTTTCGTCAATCTTGAGTGTGTTACAAATATTTTTGCAAAAGGATTAAAAAAATACTTTCATCTCGTCAAATTGTTCTTTTCTTACACGAGCATGGTATGGTCCTGAAAAAGTAACTTTTAAAATGATTTTTAGTAATGTCTATTGAAAATACATATTTGGAAAGTAGATTTTGAGTACTGCGATTCTTATTATTGACTTGTTTGAGATTCAATCTTTAAGTGCTTCAAATTAAAGGGACAAATTTGGAAAAAATAAGGAAGAGCCTTCAACTTTTTGGCTAAAAAGTGGACTCATATTCGTGCTAGCACCCTATAGTTTCTTTAGTGCACAATTCATTAGAGATAATAATAACCTCCAGAACAAAAAGTAAATGATATTTAATTAGAAGCGAGTTCTCCAAAATAGTGATTACAATTCTCTAATTTTATATATGTAACTAATTTCATCTTTGTCAATCTATCCACACTTTACAAAACCTCATTTTATAGTTATACTCACCTTATTCACTTATCATAAATTACCTCACTTCATATTCGAAAGAATTCTATCAATATATATCCATCACAACACAAAAAATACTTATTAAGTTATCCAAATAGGATGTAGCATGTTAACCAAAGACCATCGAACCAAAAGCTCAATCTTTAATGCATGCAAAGAGATGATGAAATGTATGAAAAATTACATCATAAATATACACCCTCCCAAGTTTTTTCTATATACACTGCATGCCATTGTAAGGACCAAAAATACTTTTGGTCATCTCAAAAAGCATGAACAAGATAATTAAATTAGTTAATCTCTAATGCGAACCTCAAAAATTGTTACAAATGTAAAACATATTATTACTTGATCATCATATAAAAATATCATCAAATCACAACTTGAAAAAACATCTGGTGAAAAGGAATGCAAATCACAATTATATGTACACTATTACTCTATTTCCTTGAAAAACCAATGTACAAAAAAACATATCTTCATTTGTAGACCAATCTTGACTATCAAAAATAATATATAACATCTTCTATTATCTACCTACAACACTCTTCAGTCACAAGCTAAAATAATCTGATATGCCAAGATGCAAAGTTCAAAACCAAAACAAATTCTATCATATTGTTCAAGAAACATTCATACTTAGTTATTTACATATGCAAACAATAAAGACAACTCCTTAATTTTAGAAAAGACCTTCAAACACTAGATACGCCTCACATAAGATCCTCAAAAAATATTTTCATGACTATGATATCATAAATGTATATTCTTGATATTATATTAATCAAAAAATACTGGAAAACAAGTATTCCAGATACTACAACCATATTCTAGAGACAAGTTGTACATCCAAATTGAATATAAATTCCATTGATACCGGAAAGAAACTATAAGTAATAATAAAGGTTCATCATGATATCTTGTTACTATAATATGTCTTCTAGACTGGACCTAAATCAGTAGGAATAACAAGTTTGACATAAATGATAACAAAAATATTGTATGTGTGCAACATTCTCCCCCTTTTTCATTGATGACAACACTTGTGTATTTTGTACATATCTTCTCCCCCTTTGAAATCAAAGAAAAAGGGTTTCTTCAGAACACAAAAATAAATTCTTCTTCCAAATGACTAATATATACATGTACTCCTCCTAACACTGTTGACTCCCCTTAATAAAAAAATTGCAAAAATAAAACCAAAACTATGTGTCACCAAGTATAGTTATTAAGTTAATACCTTTTCTATTATGTCCTTGAATTGTATCTTCAATAAGGCAAAGGTATATTCCCATAGAGAAATGGTTGAATACAAAGTTATATTCTGACATTCAATTTATAAAAAGAGATCCTCTATGAGATTGTTATCATTTATTTTCTACACCTTCTCATCAGATTCAACACCTTTGAGAATATTAGATAGAGTCACCATCTTTTGATCAATTGCCTCTCTCAACAAGATAATATTTATTTTGATTTGATTTCTTTGATCTTGTATAAGATCTATTTGGAAATTAAATTTATTGATTTACAATCATATGGACCCATTATTGTCCTCCAAATCATATGTGTTGTTAATCTGAGAAATTTGGGACTTAGTTGACTCCATTTGAACCTTAATATTCTTGGTGGAATCTAACCACTTTAGGCTATATCTGAACATACTAGAAGCATTCTTTACACAAATTTTAATTTTCTTCATATTTTCTTGCAATAAGGTGTGAACATTCTCACACAAGATACATATCTCCATCTTTCTTTTGACAATTATCCGTTTCTCAACTTCTTATATTTTCTTCTCCAAGAGGTTGAGTAATATTTGAAATGGTTTATCAAAAGTTTTATAAAATTATAGAAAATTATTGGAGATATATGTGATGATTCAAGACTTATTCTTGAATGTAATATAATTAAACCTCAATATTTTTTGTTACTTATGAAAAATTGGATTCTTCACGTGGTTCAACACACCCTAATTGTCACACTAAAAAATAGGTGGCCCACTTCTTCAATAATGTTGATGTTAGTGAGAAAACAACATAACCAAATTAATTTTCACTCTAGTACTCATGTGGAATTATACTTAGCTTCAATAGATGAGAGAAATATTGGTTTTCTTCTTACTAATCCAAAAGATGCCTAGATTTGAGATAAAAAACAAATATTGTAGTTAACTTCCTATCATCAATAAATTAGTATAGTCTGAGTCAATATAACCTTACAAGAATAACCGATGGGATTTATTATATTTTAGACCATAATCATTTACACTTTATACATATATCAAAAATTATTATCTACCAACCCATGTCATTTGTTTGTCTCTTACATCAATTTTGAAAGATCTAGATGACAACAAAGTGTAAGTCTTCCTGTTAGAATAATCTGCCTATCAGAAACATGAGTACTAAAATTGGGGACATTGGAGGTGTGCAACCTTCTCCAAGAAGACCATCTAATCAAAGAAAGAGAGCCATATAGGCTAATAAGAATATAGAGGATGGAATCTAGAAGACCATTCTAGAGGCAGGATCCTTTATTAAGGTATGAAGATCATCTCTTGGAATATTAGAGGATTAAAAATCCTCATAAGAAATATCTTGTTAGGAATATGATTAGATATAATAAGCCTAATATTTTTTTGATCCAAGAAACTAAAATGCCTAAGGAGAAAGTTGAAAGCTTAAGGTTCTTTAAAAATGGTAAATCTGTGGGGGTGAATCTAAAGGAGCTTCAGGCGGTGTTGCTACCCTTTGGAACTATGAGAATATTAAAGGTGATTTTATCTACTATGGAAACAATTTGGCCTATGTCAAATTAAGTCACATCAAGGATGGAACTTCTTAGGTTCTGACTAACATCTATACTCCTAACACCAAATCTAGGAGAAAGTCTTTTTGGAATAATTTATCTCATTTGCGAAGTTTTGATTAAGAAGGATGGATTGTCATGGGAGATTTTAATACGCCCTTGAAAGAAAATGAAAAAATGGGGGGAAGTCAATCAAACATATAAAGTAGAATGGTCTTGATGAATTGTATTGATGAGCATGCCCTTCATGATGTTGAATTTCAGGTAGCTAACCATACTTGGACCAATAGAAGAAGTGGTAAGTATTTGATTAAGGTGAGACTTGACACAACTTTGGTTAGTAATGATTGGTTTTTGAACTATTTTTTCTCTTTGTCTACTCATGTGAGGGCTAGATTAGACCACCACCCTATCACTTTTTTGGCTGATCCCATATCTATGAAAATAAATTTCCCTTATAGGTTTGAGAAGATGTGGAATTTTCATCCACAACTGGATCATAAAAAGGAGGAATGATGGAAGATTAGGATTGAAGGGACAACCTGTAAATCTCTAAGTTCTGTTGATGATTAGTGACCAACACTTAGTCATTCACTTAGGCGGTTTTAGTTGGCTATCACTGTGGCCGAGCTAAAACTATGCAAGGCCAAGCAACATTGCTGAGCAGTTTTCAGTTTGCCTAGTTACATTGTCGAGATGAGTTACATTGCTGAGCTAAGTAGGATACAGAGATGTTAAGTGCCAAGTAACAGAGAAGTCAAGTGCTGAGTAGAATAGTTTTTTGTATACATGTCTGGAATGATTCAAACTTTGAGAATAAGTGATCTGGCCGACTAGTATAAGCTTTTTGGGCTGACTTATGTATTCATTTAATATTCTTCTATGGAGTTAGTTATGCATTTAATTGTTTTATCCTATGCATGATCTATTGTAAACATTAATTGTAATGCCATCAAGGTATGGGTATTAGATCTTGATCCTTGATCTAGATCTCACTATCAGATTTGAATAGATATATTAGATTTCTTCTAAACCCTATTTTGTGAGTGTAAGGAGAAAGTAGACGAAGTGTATGGTGAAATTTTTTTGAAGTGAAATGCACAGAGGGTTATTTTTTTAAGAAGAAGAGATCAAGCAAAGTGACAACACAGTGAACAACAGAGTAAAGTTATATTAGATTATGAGATCATAGAAGGTACTGGAAAGAGGAGATCCGTCATCAGCGTCAAAGTGCATAAAAAAGGATCAGTACTTGAGACATTCTAATCATTGTATCAGGTGAAAATCTCTTAACAGAGTGGTTCTAGCAGACCTTTCTTTATCTCCTAACAGAGTGCTTACTTTATTGTAAGTTGAAATCCTTTCACGGGGTAGATTGCAATGATCTTTAGCTCTTAACCGGGTAGACCTTTAATAGGCTAGATTGCATTTTGTAATCAACATTTGTAGCTTTAACAGGCACACTTTATTGCTGCAGTAGTGGAGAATTTTGTGGGTGTCATCCCCACCCAAATTTTACCTATTTGGGTTTCTGGGTTACCAAGTTCTTGTGTTATGTGTTATTTATTTCATTATGTGGATGATATGTGAGATTACATTAGATTCATATATATATGAATGTGGATCAGTTTGTTTTAAGTGTTTAAATTTGAAGATCTGATTCACCCCCCCCTCTCAGTATCTTGCTTTCCCATTATTGTATTTCCAACAATTGGTATCAGAGCTCAGTTCTCTAAAAGGTCATAATCAGCTTGAGAATACAGATCTTTTGATGGAGATCTACAAGATGTTTAAAGTCATTGAGAATTAAAAGATTGATATTCAGCTAGCACTACAACAGCTTGAGACTGTAAGACAAGAATTAAAGAAGTCCTTGACTGCAAGGAAAGATTTGGCCAAACTAATGAATGACACTCATTATCAGGAAGAGGACACAACAAATCTATTTTAGAATGGAGATTCTACTGAGAGTGATGCAGCAATAGCAAATCTACTGGAAAAGAATAGTGCACTATGTGAAGAAGTCAGAAACTTGAAAAAGGAACAAGAATCCCAATCAATAAGAATGTGTGAAGTTGTTGAACATAAAAAGAAAGTTGAAGATGACAAGGCTATGGTAGAGGAAGACAAAAGAATGATGACTACCAGACTTGATGAAAGAACACATGATGTACAAACAATGACAGTCAATCAAGTAGACATGGAAAATCAACTACTACTTGTGAATCAAGAGATCAGTAGGAAAGACTTGGAGATTGTTAATCTTAGATCTGAGAACATTCAATTGAAAGATGAATTGAGATTTGAGAAAGAAATTAATAATAGAGTGAATGATCCCAATGTAGCTATGAGCTACTTTGAACAACTCGTAGAAGCATCAAGAAGACCTAAAGATTCTTCTGGATTAAGTCACAATGAACAACATACAACCACTGAAGATGGAGAATCATCTAAGATAGGTGAAAGAAGGTATGCAAAGCCAAGAAATAAAAAACCTATTTGCCACCACTATGGGAAACCAGGTCATACAACAAACATTTGCCGAAGCAAGAATGGTAAGTCCAATCCGAAAAATAATTTTAATGGTTATTGCTTTAACTGTAATAAGTTTGGACATCAAGCACGTGAATGTAAGACAAAGGAAAGTAAAACACCTAGACTCAATGGTAATTTCTATAATTGTCACAAATATGGTCATAGAGCACAAGATTGCAGATCTAAAGGTAAATAGCAGTGGACATAAAAGGTACAAGAGAAATCACCAAGAAAAGGCAATACTTACAATTGGGATTACAATACATGGCATAGTTGTCATTACTGTGGTGAGTATGGACATGTTCCAGAAAACTCCATAAGGACATATTTTAGAGGAAATTCTAAAATTTGGATGAATGGAAGCCTAGTTTGTCACAGTTGTCTGAAAATTGGTCATACAAGGAAAGATTGTAAGACTAGGGTAACTGCTCCTACTGTTGAGAAAATTAGAGCACAGATGAACAAGACATGGGTTAAGAAGTTTGAACCATGCAGAAGTGAAGCTGAGGCCACCCAATCCAATGGATCAGGTGATCACATCATCTCCAACTAAGAAAAAGAGGTATGTAAGGAACTACATCTAAAACTCTTATCTTACATCAATTCCTAACATGAAATGCACCAAAGTCCATATTTGCATATGTTAAGATGCACCAGGACATATTTTTGAAGAAAAATGTTGAGATTAGCCAATTGCACTATAGGTGCCGAGCACTAATCATGGACACTAAGGCCGAGTTATTTAGTGAGTGCCGAGTTTTATTGGCTGAGTAAGTTTTATGATGGCCAAGTTTAGTAAGCCGAGTGGGATGCAAGTTGTGTTAAAGCTGAGTGGCTTGCACTAACTCAATGGGTAGAACATTCATTTCTTACCTACCTTGACCTTTCAAAGTCTATAAAGGATGAATAGTTGACACTTCATTTTTTACCTTGTGATTTTTACTGTTTACGTAGCGATTGAAGTAATTTGCAGAATTGATCTTAACAAAGTTAGCATTGAAGATTTCATCAGCATGTCATTGGCAATCCTAAGGTGAACAGTGAGAAGAGCTACTTGCCGAGGTACTCTATTTTTCATCTTTCGAACCCTAATTTCAAGATTATGGCTGCAAGTTCGTCCACACCAGCTAAGAGTATGGAGGGAGAACAAGAGAAAATTTAGTTAGTATGGAGTGATGAATGTGAACCTCTCAACTTTCGATCCATTCCTGAAAGTGAAATTCAGAGTGATTTAATAGGATCCCTCTCATCCATTCCACCCAAGGTACTTATGATCCATGATGTTCAATTGTGTTATATGGTTAAGATTGGTGAAGTAGGTGATAGTGAATTGAGGAAATCCTACATCAAATTGTGTGTAAGTCAAAATTCAAACATTTAGCTGACAAAGGGTTAACTCGTGCCCTAGATTTTCCAATAAGTTTCAAAGATGAATGGATTAAGGTTATCCTTAGCCAAGTTCATGACATGTGTATGTGGTTGGATAATGGACCAGTCAAGATCACCAAAAGCATGATTCATCGAGTGACTGGATATCATGTAGTGAACAGAAAATAAACAATGAGGGATAATAGCAAAGAAGAAATTACACTAAACACTAGAGCCATATGGAACAACAGAGGTATGACTATGTCTACAATTATAGACCTAGAACTTGATTTTGGAGTAAGAGTAATAGCACATAAGTTCTATAGATCGAGTAGATTGGATAGTGTTCCTTGTACAGCCATTGATCAGGCATGGAAAATTGTTAAGAAAAATCATACATATGATCTTGCCGAGCTACAATAGACACAATTAGCCAAGAATCTAGCATCAATCAGAAAGGCTAAAATATCATCATGTAAGTTTGGTTCCTTACTAGTCTGTATATTTTTCTACATTCAGGATACATTTCCTACATTGGAAAATATTGTTTGGAAAAAGGATAGACCCATTACAGTTCAAATTAGTGAATGTATTGAGAAACTAGGAAGTAATTTCAATAGCATTATGGGGAGATATTTTGTAGAATTCAAGAAGAGAATGAGATTAAGGACTAGGATTCCTAGGTCACTAGTGGAGAAGCACTATGAAGAAATCTATTTTCTAGTTGATACAGATAACACTTATATCTAGGCTGTGACACCTAGGATAACATGCTTAGAACCATTTCCATATGAAATTAACATTAATGAAGCATCAACGGCCATCATTGCACTCCTAGCCGAGGCAATTGATACTATAGCAGAGAGATTTGGAAATTTTGATGAAGCTAAAGCTAAAATTTATAGAAGCTTGAATGAGGGAACTATGGAGAGGAAAAGAAAGAAGATTGTGAAAAATCTGAAGAAAATGGTTGGTTTAGGTAGTGATGAAGAACCTGTGGATGCACCTTTAGGCCTGACCACTAGACAAGGTGAGGATATATTTACAGAAGAGGAAGTGAGTGCATCAAAAGAGGTCACTAAGAAAGATAAGGGCAAAAGACCATCAATTGTCATAGTAACCAAGCCAAGCAAAGCTAAACCAAAGGTTACACCTCCTGCAACTAATCATCCGAGGACTAGAGCATCTACTGTTACTTCTCCAGCAAAATTACAAACAAAAGTATATGGTAAGAGGAAAGTTTTAGAAAGTAGTTTTGGAGAGGAAGCTATGGTTGCTCCTAAGGCTGAGCCGAGTAAGACAGCAAAGAGACCAAGAAGGAAACTAAATTTGGGGACAGGTAGTGATGAGAAAAAGATAGAAATTGATGAACCCAACAACATACCTATAGCACAATTCAAGAAACCAGCAAGTATTGATGAGGTATGTGACACTTTGAGAAATTCAGCAGGGTTAGCAATTTTTAAGTTCATTAAGTATGAGAAATTGAATAATGTGGATAGGCACAAAGTTTAGGAAGCACTCTTGGATATGATGAGTACTTTCAAGTTAACTCCTATAGAGATAGGAAATCATGTGCCAAATGAACTATATGATTTTCTATAAAGAAAATGGGAATTTGTACTTGCCACAGAGAGACAGATCAGGGAAGGAACTCTAGCCAAGGTAATACTTGAGTTAACCTCAAAACAAAGAGCCAAATTCATTGAGGATTACAAGAATAGGTTTGTTCCTAAACTCAGAGGATATGCTATTCTGAAAAATGATATTGAAGGTGTAGTACAACAAAGCACAAGGATTTGGAAGGAAATTTTTGGAATGGCCATTCCAAAAGATAAGAAATCTAGTGAGGGGACATCCGAGAAAAAGACAAAAGAAGTTGAAGTGAAGACTACCCCTGAGCCACAGATAACTCAAGATCAAATTTCCATAGAATAGGACAAGACCAAAGTTGTGTTAGACTCAACTAATTCTATTGATCTGACTGCAAATAGTCCTATGGATTTTATAGTTGATGATCCAAGAAATTTGAATGCCAATGAACAAGATATGCCGAGTGGTAAATACACTGATTCACCTATTAAGGCAACTGATACTAAAGAAGGAAAGACCACAGCATCTGATGAGATAATTGAAGTTGTCAATGATCAGAAAGGTGAAGAGAAACAACAAATAAATGCACAAGAGGTAACTTCATAGAATCCACCTATTTTAGAGGTTGTGAAAATAGTTTTAGATAGTGGAGTGGTGATAATGGATACTATTGATAAGCCTAAAGAAGAAGAGGCAGTGCAAGTGTTGGTTGATCTATCACACTCTGCATCATCCACTCCCACTAGTCCTAAAACTGGGAGTATGCTGAACCCACAAAAAATATTGACAGAGTTAAAAGAGGCAATGGACATTGACACTATCAAAGGGAAATGTATTATGCTGCGGAGCATAAGTTCTCCAGAGTTGAAGAAAAATAAAATTCTGAAGAAGAAGTCTCAAATTATAGATGTAACATTAGATGAAGTCATTGTGATTCGACAATGGGATCCCAATGAATTATCTTTTGAACAAATAGGGACTCTTCAAGAATTACTTAAGAGGAATAAGAGACAGGAAGAGATGAAGATAGAACAAAAGCAAAAGAAAGTGTTGCATGAAATCAAAGACATATTTGCAAAAGCTTTTGACTTAGAGGATGAAATGCCTCAAGCTCCAATTATTGATCAGCTAGTCAACATTGTACAGAAGGTAACTAATGATGACATAGACAACAAAAAAAATCTTCTACAATGGTTCGGGAGAAGATTTGAGAGCAAAGTTCTAGAGAAAATCTCAGAAGAGACTGCCACAAAATAGGTTGAACTTTCTATTCTTGTAGAAACTTTAGAGAAAGTTACAGCCAATGTTTATTCTTTGTACAAAAAATTATGTGATGTTGAATTTTTCACAAAAGATAATCTATAGCTTGTTGAGAAGCTACAGTTAGATTTGAGATCAACTAGCACTACTTTGGGTAAAGATACTACTTCTAGTTCTTTCCATCTTACTAAGTTGATCAATGCACAACGGAGAATAGCCGAGCTTATGGTTGAAGATGGTAAAATAAGGGCCAAATTGATAACTATTTAGACTTTTCCTCACTTGGAGGTAATACAGAAGGAACTTTCAATTGCAAAGGAGTTATCACAGAGCAGTGCAAATCTATCAATTGTAGAAAGCTTAGTGAGTCTAGCTGCCGAGCTAGAAATAAAATTGGAAGTTATGAATATTGCTAAGGAAAGCTGGGATACTACATTTGAATCCACCCTATAGCTTCATAAACAATTTTTGGATAAGTACAACTTAACCCCACTAGCAATCAATGACAAAAACAAGGGGGAAATTAGTAAGGAAATTGGAAAGGATACAACATGATACATCAGTACAGAACATGTACACTTGTATATAATTTTTGAAGACATGTAATATTTTTGTATGGATTATTTCTAAGTATATTCCTAGGGGGAGTACTTAGTGTACTTAGGCAATATTTTGATGAAATGAACGGAAGTAATGATAAGTGTTTTTTTGCCACTAATATCAAAGGGGGAGATTGTTAATCTCTAAGTTCTATTGATGATTAGTGACCAACACTTAGTCATTCACTTAGGAAGTTTTAGTTGGCTATCACTATGGCCAAGCTAAAACTATGCAAGGCCGAGCAACATTGTCGAGTAGTTTTTAGTTTGCCTAGTTACATTTCCAATCCGAGTTACATTGCCGAGCCGAGTAGGATACAAAGATGTTAAGTGCCGAGTAACAGAGAAGTCAAGTGTCGAGAAGAATAGTTTTTTGTATACATGTCTGGGATGATTCAAAATTTGAGGATAAGTGATCTGGCTGACTGGTATAAGATTTTTGGGCCAACTTATGTATGCATTTAATATTCTTCTACAGAGTTAGTTATGCATTTAATTGTTTTATCCTATGCATGATCTATTGTAAACATTAATTGTAATACCATCAAGGCATGGGAATTATATCTTGATCGTTGATCTAGATCTCGCTATCAGAATTGAATAGATATATTAGATTGCTTCTAAACCCTATTTTGTGAGTGTAAGGAGAAAGTAGACGAAGTGTATGGTGACTGCATTTTGAAGTGAAATGCACAGAGGGTTATTTTTTTAAGAAGCAGAGATCAAGCAGAGTGACAACACAGTGAACAATAGAGTAAAGTTATATCATATTATGAGATCATAGAAGGTACTGGAAAGAGGAGATCCGTCATCAGCATCAAAGTGCATAATAAAGGATCAATACTTGAGACATTCTAATCATTGTATCAGGTGAAAATATCTTAACATAGTGGTTCTAGAAGACCTTTCTTTATCTCCTAATAGAGTGCTTACTTTATTGTAAGTTGAAATCCTTTCACAGGGTAGATTGTAATGATCTTTAGCTCTTAACCGGGCAGACCTTTAATAGGCTAGATTGCATTTTGTAATCAACATTTGTATCTTTAATAGGCACACTTTATTATTGTAGTAGTGGAGAATTTTGTGGGTGTCATCCCCACCCCAGTTTTACCTATTTGGGTTTCTGGGTTACCAAGTTCTTGTGTTATGTGTTATTTATTTCATTGTGTGGATGCTATCTAAGATTACATTAGATTCATATATGTATGAATGTGGATAAGTTTATTTTAAGTGTTTAAATTTGAAGATCTGATTCACCCCACCCCCCTCTTAGTATCTTGCTTTCCCATTATTGTATTTCCAACACAACCATGTTCATTCTTGCTAAAAAACTGAAATAGGTGAAGGATAATATTAAAATATGGAATAAAGTAACTTTTGGCAATAACTTATCCTCTAAGACTAATATTAGTATGGAACTGAAGGCTATTTAGGACAACATACAATTGGAAGGTTATGATAAGATATCTAGAGAAAAGGAAAATGAGAAGTTAGTGGAGTATCATGATATCATCTCTAAAGAAGAGACCTTCTAGAGACAAAGGCCTCGAAAGGTATTTTTGAAAGAAGGGGACAGGAACTTTAAATACTTTTTCATGAATACTCTTAAGCATAGGATGGCGAACAAAATTTCTAAATTGGTTATTAATTGTACTAGTTATGAAGATGAAGATTCAATCAAGATGGAGGCTAAAATATTTTTCCTAGATTTACTCAAATAGGATAAGAATTTGGATAAGGAAGCTGAAAGGGGGTTCTTGGATTGTATTCCCTTTATCCTGAATGAGGATCAAAATGCTCTTCTCACTGCTATACCCTCTAATGCAAAAATCAAAAGGGTTGTGTTTTCTTTTGAAGGGGAAAAATCTCCTGGCCCAAATGGTTTCCCCTTGTTTTTCTTCCAGAAGGTCTGGCATATCATTGAGAATGATGTCACCAATGCTGTGAAGGAATTTTTTGGTTCCATAATTTTTTTGAAAGAATTGAATGAAAATTTCATTGCTCTCATCCCTAAGTAACAAGGGGCTGACAAAATGGATCAATTTAGATTGATAAGTTTATGTAACTCCTCCTATAAGATAATATCAAAAGTGTTGACCAGAAGGATTCTTTCTATCTTTCTTTCTCTTATTTCTTGGTAGCAGAATGGATTTGTCCCTGGTAGGAAGATTCTAGATTCCATTATTTCTGTTCATGAAAATGTTCATTCTCTTGTTATGTCCAAAAAGGAGGGTTTTTTTTTTTGAAATTGGATTTATCCAAAGCTTATGACAGGGTGGACTGGGTTTTTCTAAAAAAATGCGCTTCAAGCCTTTGGTTTTAATAATAGAAGTATAGATCTTATTCTTCATCTCATTTCCTTAGATACTCTTTCTATTTTGGTTAATGGTTCTCCTACACCTTTTTTTAAATCCTCTAGGGCTTTGAGGCAGGGTGAGCCTTTATCTCCTATCCTCTTTGTTATCATGGCCAAATGCTTGGGAAGATTCATTGAGAATATGGCTCAAAAATATGAGTTTAAGGGTCTGTATCCCTCCTCGGCTAATAAGGTTTTTTCTCACTAGAACTTTATTGATGACTCCATGGTGATGGGGGAAGCCTTTGTTAAAAATTTCAAAAACAATAATAAGGCCTTGGAAAGATATGGGACAACTCATTAACTGGGGGAAAAGTTTGGTGTTCTTTCTCAATGTCCCTAAACAAAGACAATTGAAACTTAAGAAGATATTGGGTTGTGAGTCAGACTCTTTACCTGGAACCTATTTAGGTCTCCCTCATTTTTTAGATCCTCCTGACTCTTTTTGGAGCTCTTTGGTGGTCAGATTTCATAGAAAATTGGTGTGCTAGAAGGGTACATTGTTGATTCAGGCTAGTAAGATTCATATTTTGAGGTCTACTCTAAAAAGCATACCTCTTTATGCCCCCAACATCTTCAACATTCCCAGAAAGTATGGCCAGGCTATTGAAAAAATCCAGAAAAATTTCTTGTGGACTAGTTTGGAAAAGAATAAAAAGATGGCCCTTATAGCTTGGGAGAAGGTTTGTAAACTGGTGAGGAAAGGGAGATTAGGATTGCACAGAATTAGGAGCCTAAATGACCATCTTCTTGCCAAACTTATTTGGAGATTTCATAATTCTAAGGGAGAATGGACTACTATATGGAAGAAAAATTTACAATAAGGAGTGCCCTACTTTGCAAAGTTTTCTTAGTTATGATGCTAACCCTGGAGGTTCCTTCATCTGGAAAAATGTCAAGGAATAAAGAGTTTATTAGGAAGGGAGTCAAATGGAAATTTTGGGATGGCATGACTGTTCAATTTTGGGATGAAGAGTAGTTGATGGACCACCCTTTAAAGGAGATCCCTGAGTGGAATAGTTTTGAGGTTCAATGCAAGTTGAGGTTTGGACTCAAAGTGGCTAACTATTAGGAGAGATATCATTCGATTGATCTCTCTATTATTGATCAATCCCTTAGGAATCTTAATAAAATTTTGAACTTTGTGACTTTGATTGAAGAAGAGGAAAATATTATTTAGAAGTATAATACTAATGGTAATTTTTATATCTCTTCTCTATACCATCAAGACTATGAGAATCACCCTGTTCCTTGTTGGGATAATGCTTGAGTTAACGACCTTACTCCTAAAGTCAATGTATTCTTTTGGATCATGCTCCAAAACAAGATCCTTACTACTAACAACTTGAGAAGAAGGGGTATGACTATGGCTAACATGTGTTTTTTATGCAAACTAGATGAGGAATATGTTAACCATATGGTCATCCATTTCCCTTATGTGAGAAAAATATGGGAAAAATTCTTAAAGTTGCTTAATGTGGACTGGATCTTCCTAGAGGACTTATAGAGCCTTTTTACTTCTTGGGTGCCTCCTTGAAAGAATGATATTGTGGCTTCTATTTGGAAATTCATATTACCATATATATGATAGGGTATTTGGAAAGAAATAAATGATAGAGTTTTTAGAAATAAGGCATCAAATAAAAAGGTGGTCTTTCATAAGATGAAAAGAGCTATGCTGGAGATTCTATATTTGAAGGCTAATCTGATGGAACCTTTAGACGTTGGGGATATTACTCTTTTTGAGAAATGGAAGATTAAAGTTAATATGAATAAATGTAAGAAGGAATTGTTGAGGAATGAAGCAAGATGGGATTTCCCTCCCCAAGGTTGGATGAAGGTTAACTTTGATGGAGCTTCTAAAGGGAATCCGGGGGGGCTGATGTGGTGCAGTTATCAGAGATGAGAATGGTCTTTGTAAAGGGGTGATAGTTATACCTATAGTTATACAATACAATCATGTTGCAGAGGCTAATGCGGCTTTCCAATGCTTAGTTCTAGATAAGGAGAAGGAGTGCAAAAAACTATGGCTTGCAGGTGTTTCTTTGAACATTATAAGATGTTTAAATAACGACTTTAAACCTTCATGGACTATACATAATATTATGCATAAGGATAAAAACCTAATCAAGTCTTTTAAGGAATGTGTCATCACACATCCTTTTGAGTTGCAATCATTAATTGACAATGACCATTTACGGAGTAGACAAAAGGAGTTTTAAATTGTCTTTTTAATGAAGAGAATTGAATTCAAGGTGATGTGTAATTATTCCTTTTCCTACGTGAATGATTATGAAGTGACTAGGCTCTTCATTATGCACAGTTTCTGGGTATTGTTTGAGAAGTGTCATTCAAAATGGAGAACGAGGTTACTCAGAGACATTGTCAAGGATAAATAGGTTGGTGAAATGGGTGACAGCAAGAAAAGGTTTGAACCTGTGAATTGCAAGGAATGGAAACATAGAAAGGAGGTATGGGGGATTCTGAAGAAAGGAGGTATGGTTGGTTTCATGGAGAGGTTGCATGGGAGGAACCATGCTGTGTTTAAGCAATTCTTCAAAACCTAGAAGAACAAAGTTTTTTTAGTGGGTAACCAATATATGGAGGTTATTGAGGAGATTGTTGGTGAAGCTACTGGTATGAGTATGGAGGGTTTAAAATTCTACATAGATAGGAGTATCTTTGATAAGGCTCCTAACAGGTTCCCTGATACAGAGAAGGAAAGAAAAAGACTGGTGGAGGTGGATAACTCCTACCACAACCTGAAGTATATCTCTCGGCCTTGGAGGTTTGTCATATATGCTATTATTAACTACATGAAACTTGTTGGTAGATTTACTAGAGCTTACTGTCACCATTTCATGTTGCTAAATCATTTTAGACATGATGAGAAAGTTAGTTCCCCTTACTATTTGTTGAGCTCTCTGGACTACACTATAAAAAGATTTCAGAAGGACCCTCAAGGGGATCATGCCTCACACCAGGGTTTAATGCTTCAGGTGTTTGATCTTCTAAAAATGAAAAAGGTGTAAAAAACCTTCCTCAAGGGTAAAGCTAGAGATGAAGAAGAGACTGAAGGGGATGAGGATGATGATTTGTATGGAGAAGAAACAAAAGATGATGAGGAGGAGACTTTTGAGTTTAAAACCACAAAAATGACTAAATTAAAGGGGTCCCCCTCTAAGAAAAAACATGGCAAGACTGTTGTGGAAGATTCTTCTACTGATAAGGATACTGAAGAGGATGACTGTGAGGAAGAAGGGGAGAATGATGGAGGAAAGAGGAAAATAGGGGATTTTAGTAGAAGCAGGAAAAAGAATAAAAGTAACCCCCGTAAGAAGAACATTGTCATTTATTTTGAGGATGATGAGGACTTTGAGCAGATGAAGAGTAATAAGGAAAATATTGGTGAGAAGATTGGGGATGAAGGGAATTTGGATGGTAGCATAATTCTATTCTAGTATATGTGAAGTAAATGAGACTTCTCACAAGCTTCATGTAGAGAATTAAATCTACTTGAGATGAATCCTAGAGTCAAGAGAGTTGCAAACCTTTCTCCATCAAAGTGGATACAAATTTACAATTATACATTTCATAGTTTTATAGAAGTGTCTTGGCATATTTCATCCCTAAGATAAAAATGTGAACCTTATTTTACCATATCTCCAAAATAAGATAGTAATGAAATAGTTACAATTTTTCATATGAATGATTTCTTCAGATCACATTTTACATAATTCATAAGATTATTTGAGATTCATGTGATCAAAATATCATCCATATACAAAATAAGAATGACAATCTTTTTGTCCACCTTCTTAATATACAAATTTAGATCTAAGAGGCTATAAGTGAAACCATGTTGCAATAGGTGACCATGTATTTTTATATACCATGACTTAGGGTATTACTTAAGCCATAAAGTGAGCTCATGAGACAAAATACATGTTGAGGATGATTTTTTTAATTAAAACATTCTAGTTTTGTCATGTATACTTCTAGATCACCATTTGGGAAATTACTCTTGATATCCATTTGATGAAGCTTCCATTCTTTCTATCCTACCACTACATTGAAAAATATGATTGCTTTGTGTTTTACAATGGGTGCAAAGGTTTCCTCACAATCAATACCCTCATGTTGAGCATATCCCTTTACAACAATTCATTTTTGTATTTGTTGATAATTCATCTATCTTTTATTTTATTTTGAAACTCTATTTTCAACCTATGCATTTCTTTCCTATAGGAATATTGACAAGTTCCTATGTTTGATTATTTGAGTCATACACGATAGATCCATTACCTTCTTCCACTCTAGATAAAGTAGTTCCTCTCAAAATATATCAGGTTTAGGGTTGTCAGAATCTAAACTCATCAATGGAAAATTTACCTTATTTTCTCATTTTAATGCCCAATGAGAGATTTGGAAGAGAATATAGATATACTTCCTTAAAGGTGTTTTGGACCATTTTTTAATGCTTTATTATTTTTAATGTGAATATTTATTTTCTAAATGGTCAAATATCATTGGATTATTCTTCTTGTAAACCATATTCTTTGTGAGAGGATTCTTCATTCCCATCACATGGTTGTAAGAGGAATCTATGGTAACCAGACATAATAACCCGGCCAAAATAAACCTGGACGTAATAACCCCGCCATAATAACCCAAGGACATAATAACCCAGGGTCACAATAACCCATGGACAAAATAACCCATGGTCAAAATAACCCATGGACAAAATAACCCATGGTCATTTTAGATCAATTTAGTATGCTTAAAAAGGGATTATGAGGCACCGTATAGGATATTTAGGTCATTTTTAGACCATATATCCATTATATACCCCTAACATAGCCTTAAAACATCTTTAATATACTTAAATAACTTATAAAATGGTAAATAATTATAGAAATAAAGACAAATTCCTAGGAATAAGCTAAATAAGAGTTATTATGAAAAGATATAAGTCAAACAATATTATGAAGAGGCATTAAGAGGATATATAAAGTGGTAGAATTAAGAGAAGTATTTTCATTTGAGATCAAAAACCTTGATGGATTAGCTTTTGTGCCTCAGATATATGTAATCAATGCATTCAAAACACTTCTACAATCTCCTTATTATATAGAACATGAGGAGACTTTGCAACCCATAATTGATTATTTTGAAGACACGTGGATTGGAAGACTAACTAGAAGAGGCAACAGACGGTCACCCAAGTTTTCAATCAAAATGTGGAACTTCTATTCAACTATTCAAGATGATCTTCCCAAAACCAGTGATTCTATTGAGGGATGGCATAGAGGATTTAGTGAATTGCTTCAATAATCGCATAGCTCAATCTGGAAATTCATCAAAGCAGTGAAAAAAGAACAAGGTCTCCAAGAGAATAAAATAAAGAAATATATGGATGAACACACTACACAACCAAGCAGGAACAAATATTGTGAACTCAAAGAAAGAATAAAAAGACTAGTTGATGGTTATGAAAATAATAATATTTTAATTTATATAAGAGGCATTGCTCATAATTTGACACTTTAATTGAAAATTTGAATAATTTTTTTTTTATAGAAATATACTTGTAATTTATAAATTTTGTTTTCCTTCCTCTATAATCTTATGGGGTTATTTTTTCCATGGGTTATTTTAACTGCGGGTTATTTTGGAATGGATTATTATGACCCTGGGTTATTTTGTCCTCGGGTTATTGTGGTCGGGTTATTCTGCCTAGGGTTATTTTGGTCATGTTATTATGTCCTGTAATCATAATCTATGAGAGGTGGTTAGTTTTAACTGTTCTTTGTGTTTCAGTGAGTATAATAATGAATCATAACATACCAAATCTCAACTCTGCTAAATATTTTGT
Source organism: Thuja plicata (assembly GCA_018584345.1). Classification (NCBI taxonomy): domain Eukaryota; kingdom Viridiplantae; phylum Streptophyta; class Pinopsida; order Cupressales; family Cupressaceae; genus Thuja; species Thuja plicata. The sequence goes on from MU227009.1 coordinate 978,162, forward strand.
CTTATAATCCTTTAAATAATATAGTTTTGAAGTGGTATTATTGTTGGTATGTAGAAAATGATCATGCTATATTGTACACTCTTAGAAATTCATGGGGTTCTTGGTTAACTTGTTTAGTGTTTTTTCTAAGTTAACCTATCAAGCATTTTTAGGGTTAATTTATTAACCAAAATTGGTAAACTGCCTAAAAGGCCTATAAATAAGTGGTGATGTAATGTGAAATTATTAGATTGTAATTTTCTCCTCGCTGGGTTATAAAATAAGTGGATGACTATTTCTCTGGTGGATGTAGCCCATTTTGGGTGAACCACATTAAATATATGTGTTATTTTTTTTTGTATTCTCTATTGTTGCATTATCTTCACATTGATTATTGCTCATTTGTGCCTAAACCCTAACAACTTGTATCAAAGTAGTATATAATTCAATGATTTGGAAGGAAATCTTAGATTCAAGCAGGAGAAATGGAGGAGGAAGGCATGCTTAAGGTTGATAAGTTCAATGATCAAAACTATCAGCTATGGAAGGTGAAAATAGAAGATTATCTATATCAGAAGGATCTTTATTTACCATTGGGTGGAAAAGAAAAGAAGGTGATGACTATGTTAGATGCAAAATGGGTATTTATTGATAGGAAGACACTAGGAACAATATAGTTATGCCTGGAATAATCAAATATTTTCAATATAGCAATAGAAACAACAATGAAGTGTCTAACGAAGGGATTAGATAAACTGTATGAGAAACCTCAACCTTCCTATGAAATGTTAATTTAATATGAAGATGCCAAAAGGTTGAGTTTGTTATTAATCATTTAAATGAGTTTAACATAGTCAATAGTCATCTAAAAATTGTAAAAGTAAATTTTGATGATGAGGTTAGGGATTTGTTGAGTTTATGTTCATTGCTTGAAAGTTGGAATGGATTGGTCATGGTTGTAAGTAACTTTATCTCTAGTTCAAATAGTTTAAAGTTTGATGATGTTGTTGGTGTTATCCTTAGTGAGGAAATGCACAAAAAAATATAGTGAGACATTAGGTAATTCTTTGGCTATTGAGGATAGGAGATGACAGAGGGAAAAAATGAAAGAGGCTAGGTAATTATGGGAAATATATGCCAGCGAGAAAAAATCTAGGATAAATATGGAGTTTTGTCATTGTGGAAAGAAAGGACATCCGAAGAAAGATTGTTGGTCTTGAAAGGGATGACAAGGATACAAACAAAAAGAAAATAACAAGGAAGAAAATATAGCAGACGATGTGTTACAAGATGCTTTGATTCTTTCTTTAGATAATATTACTGATTCTTGGGTGTTAGATTCAGGGGCTTCTTTTCATGTCACACCCCATAGAAAAAAATTTCTAGACTATGATCAAGGTGATTTTGGACGGGTTTATTTAGGTGATGATGAACCATGAATTTTTTTCTGAAAGGGAAACATACAGATAAAATTACCAAATAGAAATCAATGGCTGCTAAAAGAGGTGAGACATGTTCCTGATTTGAGAAGAAATTTAATATCAGTAGGACAAATGGGAAGTGATGGTTGCACAATCATATTCACAGACAATTCATGGAAGGTTACTAAAGGTTTACTGGTAGTAGAAAAAGGGGAAAATATAGGTACATTGTATTTATGTACTAGTAATACTGATTATTTTCTTTCCCTAGCTTCTATAGGAACAGATACAAATCTATGACACAATCAACTTGGGCACATGAGTGAGAAGGGGATGAAGCTTCTCCATTCAAAGAATTTATTGCCAGGTTTGAAACAAGTTGATTTCGATTTTGTGTAAATTATGTTTATGGTAAACAAAAGAGGGTCATAATTCTTATAGTTGGGAAGGAAAAGAAAAGTGAAAAGTTAGAGCTTATGCATTCTAATGTACATGGACCAACCTAGGTACCATCTCTTGGTGGGTCTTATTATTATGTTACTTTTATTAATTATGCAACAAGGAAAAATTGGTTTTATTTCATCCCCATTAAATCTTATGTACTTTAAGTCTTTAAGAAATAGAAATCCTTGGTTGAGAATTAGACATGAAGCAAGGTGAAGTGTCTTAGATCAGAAAATGGAGGTAAGTACTAGAAAAAAGAGTTTGATAGTTATTGTTCTTACCATGAGACTCATAGATAGAATATAGTTCCTAAAACCCCACAAGAAAATGGTGTGTTTGAAAGGATGAACCAAACTATCATAGAGTGTGCAAGGAGCATGATATTTCATGCAAGATTGACCTTACAATCTTAGGCAAATTTTGTAGATACTATTGTTTAGTTGATAAATAGAGGTCCTTCAAGTTCCTTGGATGGTGGTATTTCTGAGGAGACATGGAAAGGCAAAAAGGTAAACTAGTCATTTCTGAAAACTTTTGGTTGTGAAGCATTTGTCAATATTGATATAGAAAATCGATCAAAGCTTGAGGCAAAATATAAGAAATGCACTTTCATTGGATATGGAGTTAATGATTTTGGTTATAGTTTATGGGATTTTGAGAATCACAAAATGATTAGGAATAGAGAAGTCATATTCAATGAAAAGGTCATGTAAAAGGATCATATACATGGAAAGAAGCAAGAAGAGGAACACATAGAACACATGGTGCTTGATGAAATCCCCGTAAATGTAACCCAAATAGTGCCAACAATATTGAACAACCAAAATCACAATAAATTCCTCAAACTCCAGTAAGAAGATCTTCCAAGATAAGTAGACCTCCTGAATGATATTCTCCTTTGCTATATTATGTATTATTGACTAATTATGGTGAACCATAAAGTTATGCAGAAGCAATGTAGATTGAAACAAGGAAAAAGTGGGTGCAAAGAATGAAAGAGGAGATGGATTCCTTGGTACAAAATAAAACTTGGGAGTTCATTTAATTTACTTAAGGTAAAAGAGAATTTCCTGGCAAATGGATTTAAGGTTTAAGGAAGAACATGGAGGCAATAAAAGATAAAAGGCTAGAATTGTAGTCAATTGTTTTGCACAGAAAAAAGGTATTGATTTTGATGAGATATTTTCTCATGTTGTTAAAATAAAATCAACATGAACTATTCTAAGTCTTGTGGCCATAGAATATTTGCATCTGGAATAATTAGATGTTAATATATCTTTTCTCCATGGAAATTTGGAGGAAGAGATTTATATGAAGCAACCACAAGGATATGAGGTCAAAGGTAAGGAAAATTTAGTGTGAAAGTTGAAGAAAATCTTGTATGGGCTGAAATAAGAACCCCGACAAAGGTATTTGAAATTTTATAGTTTTATGGCTGAACAAGGTTACAACAAATTTCATTCTGATCATTGTGTTTATTTCAAAAGATTGGATAATGGTAGTTATATTCTCCTATTGATATATGTTGATGATATGCTTGTTGTCTGGTCTAATATGCAACATATAAATGACCTTAAACAAATATTAGTACAATTATTTTCTATGAAGGATTTGGGTGCAGAAAAACAAATTCTTGGTATGAGGATAACTAGGGATAGGAAAAATCACACATTGACATTATCTTAGAGTGATTACATAGAAAAGGTGTTGCACAGATTTCAAATGCAAGATGCAAAACCAGTTAGTACACCTTTGCCTGGTCATTTTAATTTTTCCAAAGTGGTGGGCCCTAAGAAATAGGAGAATATGGATTACATGTCTAAGGTTCCATACTCTTCAACAGTGGCAAATGGACATATGTCATGGTCTGTACAAGCCCATACATTGCAAATGTAGTGGTAGTTGTGATCAAGTATATGAATAATCCTAGAAAAGAGCATTGGAATGCTATAAAGTGAATTCTTAGGTATTTGAGAGGTACAAAAAATCAATCTTTATGTTTTGGAGGCGCTCATTACACTTTAAAAGGTTATATTTATTTAGATTTAGCAGGAGATATTGATAATAGTAGGATCACTACAAAGTATATTTTTACACTAGGTGGCACAACGGTCAGCTGGATTTCCAAATTGAAAAAGGTTGTAGTTCTTTCAACCACAAAAGTAGAATATGTTGCTACTACATAGGCTAGTAAGGAGATGATTTGGTTATAAAGGTTTATGGAGGAATTGGAAAAGACATAAGAGTATAGAAGGTTGTATAGTGATAGTTAGAGTGTGATTCATCTTGCAAAGAACTCAACCAGGTTCACTCTAAGACCAAAGACATCCAACTTCAGTATCATTTCATACTCTCCATTTTAGAGGATGAACAGTTGAAGCTAGAGAAGATACATACTAGCAAGAATCCTATAGATATTTTGACCAATGTGGTAACTCGAGAGAAATTAACCTCTTTCTCAATTTTTATTGGTCTTCAAGCTTGATCATAGTGAAATTGAGACACAATCAAGTCCATGTGTGTCAATCTAGTGGGAGCTTTAGGAATAACGGTGTTGCTATAGGATCAGTCTCCAAGTAGGATATTGTTAAGTGTGGAGCTTGATCAGTCTCCAAGTGGGAGATTGTTGGTATAAGGTGAATAATCATTCTATACTGTACAATCCTAACTGACATTGGTAAAATTCCTAAAAGGCCAATAGATAAGTGGCAGTGTAAGTTAAAACTATCAGAATATAGTTTTATCTTCGTTGGATAATAAAATAAGTGGACGAAAGTTTCTCTAGTGGATGTAGCCTATATTGGGTGAACAACGTTAAATCTCTATGTTATTTGGTTTTTGTCTTCTCTATTTCTGAATTATCTTAATATTGTTTATTTCTTTTATCTGCCTAAACCTTAAAAATGATAGCCCAAAGAGATACATTGAAGTGTATTGTGATTAATATTCTTCATCTTTTTAGTTGGGATCCATATATAGACTATATAATCGAATACTCTAAGGTGGGAGATTGCAGGCTTATGGGGCCACTACATACCTCTTATAGTGTCATATATTGTTAGATATTTAGATGAGACCTATTGACAACATACACAGCTATGTGGAATATTTTTTAAGCATATGGATATAATAAGAGGTGAGAGGGGTGAACCAATATATGCCAATTTCAACGTGATAGAAAATTAATTACCATTAATAACTTCTCCAAGTGTAAAACCCATTAGCAAATCAAAATCATAATTAATTTAGAAATTATTAATTATCCTTAATTATTGATGTAGTCAAGTTCGAAGAATCCAGTAAAGGAATGTCCAAACTTGCAGCCAACAACAAGAACAACACAACAAAAACATAACAAAATAGGATATAGCAACTTATATCAATTTAGATTCATTTTTAGATTCAATTACATGCAACATGTCGGGCTATAAGGCCTTCCCGATTACGGCCAAATACAATGCAAACAATATAAGATCACCACCGAGATCTTCTATAAGCATTAGACCATTTACCTTCTACCAATTCACAACAACTCACTGCAAGCTTTAACTCCACCTTCCAAACTAGTCCAGATCTATGACACACCACACAACAACCTGGTAGGAACTCCAAGATAGAATCTAAACTTGTGCTCACAAGCCAACAAGAAATCTTCTTTCCTCCTAAGCCAACATGCTACTAGCTCTTCCAGTTTCCTTCTACTTATCTCAGATCCAAAGATCTTCACAAGAACTCTTCAAGATCTTCTACTATTCCTGTTCTACTCTCTAACACTCTACCCAAACCTCTTTATTTATACAACTTTACCACAAGTCGGCATTACAAAAGAAATAAATAAAAAACACAAGTCGACACCAAGAACAAGGCACCCAATGTGTTCTTCATCAATTGGCTTGAAATGGTCATTAAATCCACTAGATTTAGGTCCACACAATCTCCAAAGAGAGATCCCACATAAATGTTGCAACCCAAATTAAATGCATAAGTTGGCTAGAAAATAAGCCAACAAATCCAAGCCATCAAACCTATTCGGTGAAATAGACCATCGAGCAACATAAATCCACTCAGTGAAACTACTGAGAAATAGTAAAAGACACGGAGACCCATCGGTGATAGTGAGCCACTACCACCAACCGAGTCACGTCGGTAAAGTAGAACCAACACAAGTAACTGTGTAGACACCTAAAATTGACTAGGTGTATCTTAAGCATTCAAAATTGTAAATCTTAGCCAAATGCCTAAAATCTCATCAAATGCATTAAAATGGATCAAATCAAATGGAAATTTATCAAGCAAAGTGGACAAAATCCAAATCAAATCAAAGGATTAAATAATCATGAAATCAAATAATTAAATTCAAGCCTAAAAGGGATTAATCAAAATTATGCAATTGATTTTAATCAATTAATTTTATAGTTTAAATCAAAAGATCAAATCCAACACATTCACCCTTACATGGCTAAAATAATTAGATGATTGCATTAAATAAATCCTAATATCTTTGAGAATAACCAATTTTCCCTCCATTTGAAAGTACCTCAAAGCTTTTGACACAACCAAAGCTTGATCATGATCAACTCACTCTACCCCCTACCCTTGGGAAATTGCTATAAATACAATCCATTTTCTTTGTGTTTGGGATCCAAGAATTTCAAGAGCAAAGAATCCTTATTATAGGCATTTGGAGAGCATTTGAGAGCTTTTGAGAATATTTCAGCATTTGCATAGCATCTAGATTATCATCTTTAAGAGCATTTGTTGACTTAATAGCATATCTTCGAGCATTCTGAGCTAGATTAGAGAATTGTTTATCATTTATTTCTTGTTCTACGATTGTCCTTAGGAGAGATTAAGATTGAGATCTCTCTTAACAAAGCTTAGATAAAGAACCATGAGATGTCATGGGTTTTAAACTTTAATTCTTAGATTAAATAGAATTTTCTTTCCATAGAGTTGTTGTTTCTAATCCTAATTTCATGAAGGTGTTAATCTTACACACAAATGGAACCCACTATGGGGCTTTAAGTCTCATTTCTAACATTTTTATTTTGATATTTTGTGTGTTTTGCATTATTCTTTGTGTTATTTTGCAGAAAAATAGGGGAAGAGCCGCCTATGCAATATTCAGAGCCGCCTGTGAAAATTAAAGTGCCGCCTATGGAGTTTCTTTCATCTCCATCTTTCTTTCTTCAGCCACTTTCTAGATAAAGTGTGCCATTTGGTAGATAAAGTGTGTCACATGTTAGATAAAGTGTGCCTCTTGTGAACTTTCAAGAGCCGCATTCTAGCAATATTTGGCCGTATTTTATACTTTATGTGCTGCATGTCACTTTTATTTAGCTGCCTGTGGATTTTCCTAAGCCATTTAGTAGGATTTAAAAGTCGCTTCGAAAGTTTTTATTTACGCATAGTAATAGTAAAATGCCGCTTATTAGCTGGTAAATGTTGCGTAAGTCTTTATACTTTAAATAAGGTTTTTAATGGTTTTCTCACTGTTTTGACTCTCTGTGTTTTTCTATTTTGCAGATGAAAAATACCTGAAAATGCAGAAACCAGAGAAATGGGTCACAAGGCTTAGCAAAGAGGTGAGAATTAAGGTTAAAAATGACAAACAAATACATGCAACTAATCTCTTAGAGATTTTATTTGAGGAGGAACACTTATATGATCACTACATTAAAGTGTTTTTTGCTTACAAAGAAAAGATTCCCACTCTTTAATTGATTTTCATGCCTAGTTCTTCAAGCTTTGATTTGACTAAATTCGATTAAGAGAGCTTAGAAGTATTTTATCTTTTGATATTTTCCAATTTTTCTTCACTTTGTCTCCATTTGTGTTGACTAACTTGTTGGAGGAGCCGGAGTGGGAATGATCATCACTAGGTGAGTGGAAATAAGCCAAATAAATCAAAAATGTGCCTAGCCTTGCTAGCTTCGAAAACAAGGTATTTTTCTAATCAAGCTTGCATTGCTTAACTTATGGCAAATTCTTTGAATCTAGCATGATTAGGGACACCCTACTATTTCCCATTCAAACGAGACATTAGGTATATGATCTCAAATTTTCAAAGTTGATCAAAAAGCCAAAAATGTCAAGTTTGGGTGATAGAAAGAAAGGGAAGATTAATTGAACCACACATCTCATTTTTTAAGAACCTCCTTGTCAAGAGGTTGAAAATGAACAATTTTTGCTTGAGGTGTTTGGAACAAAGAAAGACAATAGGGAAATGCTCCTCACTCTTTGAGTGAATCAGATTCTCAAACTTGTTAGACTGAGTTCAATTCTTGCTTTCCATATACATGCTACCTAAATAGAGTTTTAAAGGGCCTGCCTCCCAAGAATTGCCTTACGAGGATGGTGAGAGGGAATGACCCAAAGTGGGAGATATTCACTTTTACAGTGATGTCGTCTAACCCACTATAAATAAATGCACTTTACCTTAATCGAAAAGTGACTAAACATTGTGCAAGCCATCCTCACTTCTTCTAGTAGTCCTTAGGGATTGCGCAAAATCATACTTTCATGCGTGTGGGAAGCCCGCAAGGGGGTAAATGATCTTGACAAGATTTAGAATGAAAAGAATTGAAAACCTTGATAAAATAGAAAACCTACCTTTGTAGAGCCATTGTTAAAAGACAAATTTGTTCGACTCTAAGGTAGACTGTTTGGAAGAAATTCTTGTGCATACCTGTAAAAACATCTGAGAACATACACTTTTAGTGTGGTTTTAGGGATATGGTACAACTTTGATGTGTGTGTTGAGCTTGTACTTTATTTTCACGCAAGATTCTTTTTATAACAAATCTGATCAAAGCCTTAAATTTTTAAATCCAAAAAATAACAAAAAAATTGATAAATTCAACTTTGATCAGTAAAGTGCCACGTACCAACATTTCAGAGCTACGTACAAACAACATTGGACCACTTACCAATCTTAAAAAATCGCTTGAAAACATCCAACAGCCACGTAAACCACTAGAAAGTGTTGTGTATCAACATTTTAAAACCGCCTATCAACATGAAAACGCCGCCTTGTAATTGCAGAGTGCCACATACATGGATTCCAGTGACCACGTAATAACAATTAAAGACCGCCTACACACAGGCAAGAGCTGCCCAGAAAAAAAAGGGCAAATAGTGGGTATGTACCGAGGGTTTGAAAATAAGAAAATTCCATTTTTGGATACCCTTTTCAATGTTTTACCTCTTTGTATACTTAACTGGATCAGAATCTGCCATTATTGGGCATTTTGCAAAATTATCCACGGATTGATCACTTAAGTGAGTTAAAAACCTCGAATCTTCATTTGATTCATGTTAATGCCAGTTTTTATTCGATCTCATTACATTAAGGCTACCCTACAACCAGACGGATCTTATCTAAGGCAAGAGTGTCCTTTTCTGTGTGATCCTTTTAGTTCTTCAAGTGTTAGAATTAATCTTTCCTTGGTTGTTATATTTACTAGGATAAACCAAGGTATCCTTTATTATTCTTAGATATTCCTCCTTATGAGGAATCCTACACTTGGCTCACACACTTATGACATGTGGCATCTATAGAAATGGGAGTTACAATGTAACTCCCTCCTCACCTCTCTATTGAAGAGATGGTTTTCTTTTTCTCACACACATTAGACACAATTCTTCACTTCTTCTTGAATATCATTGTAAGAGCATAGCTCTCTCTCTCTCTCTCTAGGCATTTTTGCCCATTCATAATATTATCATGGGTTTTTTTTTTTGCTTTTCCCCCTTCAAAATCTTGTCTCCTTGCCTAATTGTATTTTGGTGTATGCACTTAGTTCCTACATTATTCATGGTATCACTTCTTAAACCTAATTCTTAGATTAAACAATTTCCTTGCTCTTATCTTATTATTTTCTCTAATATGGTATCAGATCAGGTTGGTTTAATCATTTTTTTAAGTTTTTCAGGTTAAGGGGCTACCATATCTTGGTGCACTCCATCATCGGAGACTCTTGAGAGAGTATTTCGCTTACTTATATTTTTTGAAAAAAAATTCAATTTTTTTTCTCCTTTTTTTATAAGATATCTTCAAATCTCCTTTCCCTATTTATGATTAATTCCTTTAAAAAATCCAATTGGTTACCTTTCTTTATTATTGTATTTATTACAATCAAAATCTCAGTATTTTTTTAAAAAAATAATTCAAATTTATATCTTAATTCTCTCATACTATAATATTAAAATTTTTATCACATTTTTTTTAAAGTTTAGTTCAAATTTAGGTTCGTACGTTTTTTAAAATTATATCATTTAGTTGCTATAAAATTATATCCTAACCTTTTTTCTCTTATTTTTAATCTAGTTTTTTCATATTTTAATGGTTATAAAGGTTATTCCTTTTCTAATTTCAGTTCATGCATAGTATATTCTTTTTTTAAATATTGCAATGATTTGTTTCTAATTTCGTATCCTTGCATGCGTTCTTTATATAGCATATTCTCTATCTTTTCTTCAGTTTTTAGGTTTAAACTTATGCATGCATTCATTTTTAATAAGTTCCTTCTATTCATTGCATATTAGATCTTCAAAGTTGTTGTTCTTCATCTTATTTTCTGCAGCTCTCATTGATATTTTCATATGCAAAATCGTTCTATTTTGGCAGTTAATGTATTTTTAATTTTTTTAAATTTTTTTTTGCATGTAGAGTAGATCTAGCTTTTCGAATATTGTAGCCTCGATAATCTTTCTCTACCAATTAGAGAGAATATTAGGCTATAATACCCAAAGGGTAAAATCTTAATGGTTTTTCTTTTGTGATTCCATTTGTTCTCAGAATTTTCTATTTATGTGTCTCTTAGCAGATATAATTTTTTTAGTTTGTTATCAGTGCATCTTATCTTTTTCATTATATTGTTCATGTTTTTTTTGTAAAAAGGAGATTCAATTTCGTTTGAAATCTGGCCTCTAATCTCCTGCATGTCTGCTGGTCTACCCGCGCGACCCACTTCTTAAGCACAAGCTTTATTTTCTTTAACGCTGGAGTTCCCACTCTTCTCACACTTGTTCTTTCCAAGATCTTCACTTGCCTACACTGCCTCTCCAAAACACTCACGTAGGCTACTCCTCTCTTTCCCTATACAAACCTCCTTCCTTTCTTTCTTTGTCTGCGTTCCCTCCTTTCTTCACAGCTTCTCCCTCCACATTTCAAGTCTCCCACAGCTATCCCTTTACATGTCATCCCTGTCGATCATCTTCACGGCTTTCTCTGCTTTCATCTTCCCTTTTCCGCTCCTTTTAAGCCACTGCCTCCTGCAAATCTTTGCATTTTGTTCCCTTTTTGGTGAACCAAAACCCTACCGTTTTTGAGTTTTATGCTCACGCATTTCATTCATGCAAAAAAACTTTTGCACTTTACATCCATCCCAAGCTGCGGCCTGTCCTCTCATGCCTCTTTTTATACATCAGATCTAGGCATTTTTTATTGTTATCGTTAGACTCCACACAATAAGGCGATGACAGGTCTAAACTGATCTTACTTATCTTCAGCATTAATTTTATTGTGATTGGCTGCTTTGTGAAGTTTCTCCATAACTTACCCGCTAGCGTGGGAAAATTGGAAAGGATAAGAGAAGAGCCCAAGCAGGAAGTTTTGTTGGGTCCGTGTCCCATGTCGTTCCATTTCATTCCACCTCCTTCTACCGCCACCTCTGTCTTTCCCTTCTCTGCTCTCCATTCGACCCTGCCTGATCTGTATGAGGCTTGTACCTTGGTTCTCCTTGCTGTTATCATTAGATTTAGCTACATTAGTTTAGATCTTTTAACGTAATAGTTTTTTTTAATCGATATTTCACATAGATTTAGTTTTGTTTTTTAGTTTTTTAATTCATGTAGTTCAATATTTAGCTTAAATTCCTTTAAATAGATTTAATCTTAAATCTTATCCTTTACGTAGATTTAGTTTTAATCTCTTAGTTTTAATAAGATTAGTTTATATAAGTTTTAATTTAATTTCTTAGTTTAAATCCTTTTAGTTTCTTTTCTTCATTAGTTTTAGTTCATTTTTTTTAATAGATTCTTTTTTTTTTTTTTAAATAAAAATAAATTTAGTATTAGTCTCATTTATCTTTAAATTAGTTTTTTAGTTGTTTTTTTAGTTTTAGTTTTTTAATATAATCTTTAACTCGATTCAGTTAATCTTTTTTAAATTTAAATAAATTTAGTTTAAATCTTGTAATTTTTTTTTATTTAATTTAATTTTTTAGTTTATTTAATATAGATTCAATTTTTTTAAACAAATCTTAGTTTCATTTTTTTATTTCAAGCTCGTATTTTAGTTTTCAATAGATTTAGATTTAGTTCTTTAACGTTGTCATAGTGTCTTTATTCTTTAAGTTATAAATTTAATGTTATCTGCTTATTAATAATAGATTAACGTTATCTTTTATCTTGTCTCTTGGTTTCTAACTCATTTTTTTTGCAGGGTTGTTTTTTTTTATAGTTTTTTCTTCCTTGCATGCAAGCATTCTCGTTATTGTATGTTAATCCATAACAGTTTAACCGAGATCTGTTAGCTTTTAGTGCGTTAGTTTCTCTTTGTTTTCTATCCTTGCATGCCCCTTTGGCATAAGCTATTATAGCTTTCTGCTAGTGCATGCAAGTGCATTTAGGTTGTTCTTTAGTTCTTTTCTATTTTCTGTTAAGGGTTCTTTGTTGTTTTTTTCTTAGTTTAGATCTTTGTACTTCATCATGACTACCCTAATGCCAGAAATTAAGTTATCTAGCACAAATTATCATGCATGGAAAACGCACATGACCTTCATCTTTAGATTTAGACATATTTTAGATTTTGCTACTGATGGCACTTTAAAACCAGCAGCCTCTGCTTCTCAAGATGACCAAACTAATTGGCAGAATAAAAATGAGGAAGCACTTGGTTTAATCAAGATCTCCTTAAGTCCCGAATTGTATGTCTTAATTTCTACTTGTACAGAAGTCCATCAGGCTTGGGACATCCTGAAAAATACCTATGATAGTGCAGATGAGACTCAAAAAATCCAGCTTCAAGACCAAATTGAAGACCTCAAGTATATCGACTTCAACTCTGTTGATGATTTCTTGCTCAAGTTTGATTCCATTAGAGTTTTACTAACTGGTTTACAAGTTTCTCTTTCTGATTTAAGGATAATCCACATAATTATTCGTAAATGTTTGCCTAGACAGTTTCAACAGTTTATTACAAATATTTACTCTCAGTTAGCTATTCCTTCTTTAGCAACTCAATTAACTTATGTCATTTTTTAAAATATGTTGCATCAAGAGGAAGCTATATTAATTTAGTTTGGCATTCTTAAATGTCATGAACATGCATATGTCTCTCAAAGTCACAATAACAATAGATCTTCTAACACTAATCAAACTAACAATCAAAATCATCAAAGATCTAACAATACCAATAATTCAAATAATAATCAAAATTATCAAAGATCTAGCAATACTAACAATTCTAGGCCTTCCAATAACTATAATAACAATAATTATTCAAATAGGCCTCATTGCACCTATTGCGGTAAAGATGGTCATTTAACTCATAACTGTTTTAAAAAACAAAAAGATGATCAACGTAATTCTCAAAATTACTCAAATGGCAATGGAAATCAATCTTGTTCTGCTTTTACTATTAGTGTTAATTCTTCTAAACCACTTGAATGGATTATTGATAGTGGTGCATCTCAACATGTTACATCTCATAAGGAAGTCTTTGATTCTTTGTAACCTGATTCTATGAATATTCTTGTTTCTTTAGCTGATAATCATTGCTGTCAAGTTGAAGGAACTAGTAATGTTTCTGTTCCAAATGGTAAATTACATGATGTGCTTTATGTTCCTGATTTGAAAGCTAACCTTATTTTTTTTCCTTAATTATGTCAGAATTATAAGGTTGAGTTTCATAAAAAGAATTGTCATATCATTGATCCTAACACTGATCAGATAGTTGTTGTGTTAGAAGATATGAATAAAGTAAACTAGATTTAGGAAAGAATCTAAGAGAGTGCAGAAATGAAAAAGCTTACTATAAATGAAACGATGATCCAAGAACAATCACCAAGATCACCAAAATGTTCAAAGACCAAGACAAGAACACAAGAATTTTGGAAGGGGAAAAAATAAGAAAAAACCCCTTTGTGAATAATATGAATGAGGAAAGAAGCCATGAAAGAAAAAGAGCTTGAGCAAGAAGCTCATTAAAATATTGTGAGATAAAGAATGGGAATGAGAGAATAAGAGAAAAGAAATCTCATGAGAACCAATTTGTGAGAACCAACCTTGAGAAGTGAGAGAGAAGCATCTCTTAAGTAGAGATGAGTGTAGGAGTTTGCATGTAACTCCCATATTCTATGAGTGCCACATTCACATTAAGTGTGTGCCATGTGTAGGAATCCTCTTAAGGGGGAATATCTAATTTCCTTATTAAAGGAAGTACATAAAATGAGTTGTCCTCCCCACTAGAGGACAAAATACATGTAGGGATTCCATAGGAATCTCCTATTTAAAATACAAGTAAAGATTAGATATTCTAACACCCCCCTTTAATCTTTACTTGGGGTGTTTACAACAAGGGGTATTAA